>VUQR01034376.1:0-29043 GCA_015108515.1 Hemichromis elongatus
GACTTTTTAATTCTCCATAGTTGATGGATGCAGGATTGCACAGTGCACAGTTCCACTGGACTTGAGTTGATTGTATTTGTTTCTGGCTGATATAGTTTTATTTTTGAGTGTCCAGCTCATATATACTTTTAAAAAGGAGAGTGTAAATGTTATTGTGTAATTGTCACTGAATAATTTATGTTATACTCTGTTATTGCTACAAAAGAATATTTATTTTATTATTATTTTACATTTACAACTTGTTTTTTTTCTGGGGTCCTCGTGGCACCCCATCGAGGAGCAGTAGGCTGTGGATCTCTTAAGATCTCACTGTTGGGTTTGTAAGGTCATGCTACTCCTACATTTCTGTCTTGTTCAAAGATAAGATATAAAACAAAGTTCAAAGCTAATCGACCTGTGTGTTCTCCTTTTTAAAAAAATAAGAATCGATAAAGAATCGAATCGCTAAAGAGAATCGAAAATGGAATCGGAATCGTGAAATTCTTGTTGATATTCGATAAAGTGCAAAAAGGCGCAAAAACATGGATATAATTTTTAAAGTCAAGTACTGTACTGCCATTTTGAAGCCAAAAATGTCAGAGGAGTTCTTAGATATACTTGCTAGGGCAATATTAGGCATCAGGCTAATTGCTGTTTCGAAAACCCATTTTTGCGGACTGGTTTTACCTTGAGACCTCTCAATCTATCATTTGAGAGTAAAAGATTCCACTGCAAACACGGACTTTGTTCAATCAAATACCATAGTTTAGTCCCGTGAGAAGATTTTTCCTGCGCAAATTGGCATCCTTGCAATTTTGCCCTTTTCTGACTCTTTGGATGAGGCATCTAGAGGCTGTGTTTAAAATGATAAATAGCTAAATAAATAAATCCCTGTGTCTTTGGACTGTGGATGACACAAATGCAGGCAAAGGGAAAACATATAGAAGCCCAAGCTGTCGTAAACAGAAGAAAATTCATATAATCAACATCTGGCAAAGGTGGAAGTCAGTAACTCACTAACTGACTCACTAATACACACTTGGATCATCTTGTCTGAATGGGCTTTAATGTAACACGGATATAAAGGGAATTTTCAAAATCATATGAATTCCCTAGGAGAATCCAAGGGTTAATATTTTATTACCAGTAGCATATTGGCAATATAAAATAACACGCACTCATTTATATGTGATATCAGGAGGTCCTCAACAAGCATCTATATACAGTATAAGACAAGAGAGACTAAGAGCCATCCCACAGTTGTCATGACTGGATTCATCATGGCACAAACATCCACAGAGTATAACAGAGTATGAGGTGGTCTGACAATGGCTTGTACCATGGACTTTTTAAAAAAAAATTTGGTCTGTTTTGATTCAGACTCAATTATTTGGATAAAGTGACGGGGAGCATCATTCCAGGACAAAGGGGATTGAAAAATAGCCCCATCTGTCAGCGCTTTACTTTATTTCTGACAAGCCATAGGCTTTGAATGTAACGCGGAGCATCAGTGAGGCGAACAGAACGATAACATTTGCCTGACTAAGCCCACTGATGGAAACAAGTTTTCCCCCCAACAAAAGTTTCCCTCCCTATAAAAGTACACACACTCTGTTTGAATGAAGACAAGAAGAGGCGACTTCACGCATGGTAAAGATGACGTGTTTGTGAGTGGCAAACAATCATCTAAAGCAGGCCACAGGGATAGAAAAAAACACATTCTCCACTCCCATCCTCTCCTCCTTCTCATCTCTTTCTTCATCACCTATTTCTCTCACTTTCTTTTAGGGCTCAAGCATATAGACTTGGGCCATGGGACAAAGGGAGAGGGAGGAGGGTGGAGGTGCTGTCAGATGATGAAGAGGAGAAAGCAAGGGATGAAAAGAGGAGGAATCTGGGGACTCGTTCTGATCCCAGCCTCTTAATAAATCTGTCAGAGCGAGACAGAAGGAGAGCATGAGAGAGACACAGAGACAGAAGGAGAGAGAGAGAGAGAGAGAGAGATGGAGCCGTTAGCAGAGGTCTTCACCAGGTGGTTTGAAGTGATCCTCCTCAAATCTCCTCAAATCTCCTGCCTTGAACTGTGTGGATTTTCCCCGCATTCATTTACCTGTTTGTGTGGATGACTGTGTGGATGATTTGTTGTCCCCGAATACAAGGAAGATTTACCGTATTTACAAGATATGCATTTAAGCTGTTTCTAAAATATCACTACTGTAGTTTCCAGTAAGCTGAAGTTTGTAGCTGCTGGCTCTCACCATACAAATAGCGTAGAATACTTTCTGACACTTCTAAAGAATTAGATAGACAACAATAGATACATGAACCACCTGATTCTTTGCACTAAGCCAGAATAGGCTTCTCAAAGCTCTTCTTTGGATGTTGGCTGCCTTTTCTTCTGTTCCCACACTGCTTCAGTAATGTTGACGTCCAGGCTCTGGTACTGATATTTTATTTTTATTTATTTATATAGCGCCAGATCACAACAACATTTATATTGTACAATAGTACATACAGAGAAAACCCAACAATCATATGACCCCCTATGAGCAAGCACTTTTGCGACAGTGGGAAGGAAAAACTCCCTTTTGACAGGAAGAAACCTCCGGCAGAACCAGGCTCAGGGAGGGGCGGGGCCATCTGCTGCGACCGGTTGGGGTGAGAGAAGAAAAGAACAGGATAAAGACATGCTGTGGAAGAGAGACAGAGACTAGTGTGTTCCACTGTATGTTTTTTGATCCAGGCATGTTTTTACTGCAGTGGCAGTGTGTTTGGGAACATCAACATCCTGAAGTATGAAGTCACTGCAATCAGACGCTTTGCAAATTTTATCACAGAGTGGATCAAAATCTGATGGTACTTTTCTGTGTTCATAATTTCAGTGGTTCAGGCTGGCAGATATCCAGCCCTAAACCATGACAGAGCCTCCACCATGTTATACAGATGGCTGTAGACAGTGATATACATCTCTCTCCTGACCTTCTGTGTACATAAAGAGAGCACATTTCAAATTTGGATCCATCATGCCATACCACTTTTTGCTGCTGATTTTCAGTCCAGCTGCTGTGTTATTTGGCATATCTTAGCTTTTCTCCGTGTTTCTCTTCCCCGTTTCTGAGGAGAACAGTAGATGGATCAACTCAAGGGCCAGATGTATCTCTCAGGTGATGTATCCGGTCTATCCTGGATCATTTCTTTTTTTTTTTTTGGTATCCACTTGTCCAGTTTCATCAACAATGGGTGCTGTTAATAGGGGATAGGGTGAAAACTATGTGGAACACCTGGATTAGTCTTCTTCATGTTTGCGCTATCTACCGCGGCACTTTGTTCACTTTCTTCTTCAAGCTATTGGTCACGTTTCGATGTCTAAATAGTGCCATTGAAGTCAGGTTACAAAGCAGTTTGTACATTATTTGAATTCCTCCCTCTCTGCAGCAAAAGTGCTATGCAAATGTACTAATGCAGAACCATAAAGCCCATTTGAGACACCATTTCACTTTCAGTCTCTTTCTCTCAAGCTAACCAAAGACATCTGACACCAAAGAAGAAAAAGACTCAACATTTTTTCACTATGAAAGATTTGTTTTTCTGTACATTAGACTAAGTCTAAAAAGACTTCCAACATATTTCTGTGGATGAAGGATGGAGTCTATTCATGGTGTCATAAGAATTAGCACAAGCTGAAGTCTGAGGTTTGTTGCTTTTAGCTGTTGGTAGGAGTCTGTGTATACTAAAGACTTTTAGGGTTTCCTACCAGAATTATCCATGTGGTCATTTCCAAATTAAGATGCACAGTGCATTTACACATACACACACAACAGTGGTTACTCAATTTAATACATAAATGTAATTATTAATAATAACACAGCGATGGGATCGCACATCATTGAATTCAAGCGCGTGAACAATTAGCTTAACTTGTAAACGATGGTTTCATATGTGTTCCCGAGTAATACAACATGCCATGGCTCATTCACACAGTTATAGAAATGTGATTACTGTTCACCTCATTAAAATACCGACTGTGAGCCGGAAATCCATTAGCCGTGTTTGAACCAGTCACACGTGCGAGCCTTCGTTCTTCACGAAAGCTACAGCGAAACATTAGAAACGTGCACGCAGCGGAGAGTAAAATTCACATATCTAAACACACATGCGTCTTCCTGCAAACACGAAGACACTACTTGTATATTTGCTCTGTTCCTCCTTTGAATTGTGTTTATTATTGTCTCATATCGATGCTAGTTTATGGTGTCACTGTGACACCGTGACTCCCAGTTGGGGAGTAAACACAAGATAAGATGGATGCGTGTATACATTTGTGCGGTCATGAGTGTATGCATGTGTGTGTGCGTCACTAGTTATGGCACTTCCCGTTGGCAGCCCATATAACTCAGGTTAATGTTATCTTATTTCACACAGCTTTGAGGCAACCTCAGGGAGTAGATCATTTGGAGCGCTCTTATTACTTTTCATTAGGCTAATGTGATGGATGGAGGGGGGGATTTACAACAAGGAAGGAGGGCGCACACACACACACACAGAAACAACACATACACGCTATGACACACTTTACTGCCGCCTCCATATTTGTGCGCAGGGCCTTTATAGATGCTCAGATTGCACTGATAATCTAAACTTTCCACCCTCTGCTGGAATCACGATCAAAAAACCAAACAAACAAATAACTTCTCACATATATTGATCAATGTTTGAACCATCTGCCAGGAAGCTGGGATGAGAATTCAAAGCACTGCCTGGGGGACTGTGGGCGTGACCCCTGACCCCAGGCAGTGGCTAAAGCCGGGAAGGGTGTGACTTCAGCAGAGAGCGAGGAGAGGAAATGAGGGATGTCATGAGCAGATGAATGTGTACGTGTTTCCGACTTTTTTGTGTAAAATGGTATTTGTTTACATTAAGGTCAAATGTCAAGACAAGAGTGGATAGATGAAGAAAATCCTCCATGACGTTGGAAGGGATACTAATGGCACTGATCTGGGAAATCAGTTTGTAGTCTAAAGTATCCTTCCACGCTAGCATCAGCAAGCCAGTTTGGCTCTTTTTGCAGGCAGCATGACGCAAATTGGAACCAGTTGCCTTACCAACTTGAATCCAAATACACCTCCACCTTACATGAGATGTGTATTTACAAAACTGGCTCGTATATGTGTGCGTCTGTATCAAAGATAAAGTCTATTCTTAACAGATCGGAGGCATTTTATTCATCAAACACTCTGTTTTTATTTCTGCAAATCTTCCATTACACACTAGATTCCCCTCTGTCCTCCAGCAGGAATTCATTAGGTGGTATTCTGATTGGCTGGAGGTGCAGCCCCGGGTTTACTGCCAGTTTAATTAGCAGCTAATAGGAATTTCACACCACATCTTTATTGTACATAGCTGCAGCTGGAGGAACCTGTTTTTAGCCCCAACCCGTCACATACTGACACCTGGTCAGCACCCCTGGGCGTCACATTTTAATGTTCCGAGTACCCCTGATATCATTTTTTATAGACCAAGGCCAAGTATATTTGACTGTCGCTGCTGCAGGACATATATCGGTGATAACCTAGCATATATTGGAGAAGCTTGTTACAACTGGTTAACACTTTCAAAAGGTAATAGTGCAGGAGATGAATGAAACATTTCAAAAGTGGAAGCAGGCTTTAAAATATGCATGTTTGTACCTCTGGAACCATTAATTTAATGTGATGTACCACCCCAGTGCCAAGCGGTTTCTTATATTAGCTAAATAATATAGTTCATGTAATATACACTGTCAAGTTCCTAAGGTTATTCTTCTATGTGACAAGAAATTTAAACAGCACTTTTTTACTGTCACCTAACAACACTGATGCAAATACAGCTAGATTTAGGGTTCATCATCATGCGAGAGACACAAGTGGAGCATGTAGTGTTCTCCCACAGGGTGTAAACACCAAGTTAAACCACAGCAAATAACGAGTGGGAGGCATGCAGTAAGGCTGACCCTTTACTGTTTGACTTCCTCATTTACATGCTGCGGTGAAAAGTGTAAACAAAATGAATACAAAGCAATATGATATTTAGTCTATGTGTCCTTCAATAAAACCTATAACACGAATTCAGCCTAATGACATCCTACAATGCAAAAAATCTTAACTGAATATAATAATTGTTTATGCAGTCAACTTACATCCACTATAAACAGCCTGACAGAGAATAACAGCTATAAAGTTTAAATTTACCACCTTACCAAAATAACTTCTGATACATGTTTAACAACATGTCTACTGTAGCACCAAGTGATCAATTTGCGACATTTCACCAACCAAGCTTCATAGTCAATGGCAGCAATTAGGTCCTGTAAATGCATCACCATTCAAGCAAACAGGAAGTTACTAAACAGGAAGCATGTCCTAGGAAATACTGCCAACACAACTTAAAGCACTTAAGCATAGAGGAAAGTGCTTTTTTGAATGAGTGAATGGGGGCATGTTGTAGAAAGTGCTTTGAGTACTCTGGGAGAGTAGAAAAGCAAATACTATGACTTCTAAAGCTGACTTCTGCATTGTTGAATGTGGATCATTTGACACCATGATGATTCAGAAAGGCCAGTGTAGTAGCCTTTATCGGACAAAAATATTACATTTTTTGCATTTGTTGACTTGTTGAATCTTGAGTTTTCTAATACCTCACAGGCTACATAAAAAATCTTAATCATATCTGTACCAATTTTTGGTACATGTATCCACCAGTGGATGATTTCCCTGTTAAGTAATCTGCTGCATTAATCTTCTAACTAAAAGCATGATCTTGATCTAAGCCTAAAGCAACAGTGATGACTTTTGGTGCCTAAGCCTAACCAGACTGTGACTGAAAAGAAAAAGTCACAAAATAAAGTTAAAAAATATCAGCAAATCATGCCTTTTCTTTAACACACTCTACTATATGAGGTTGTTATGCAATCCAAAAATATTAACAAGGCAGAGAGTGGTTGCTAGCTTATGGGGAGGAAACAGTCCAAAACATTTGCTGGCTAAGCAACAAAACCGAATCACTGACAGGGCTAGCTAAAAGTTTCAATTAGCAGAGCTAAGCTAGCTGCCTATTCTACACTGTTCTTGCACAGCACTGCATTTCACCAATATTCACCAAAAATAACAATCTTACTTTCAGGGGTTGTCATAATGCAGTCTGACTAGAGCACCTAAAGGAATGTCACTGATTGGCTATTGCCTGCGCTATAGCTTGAAAAGTTAAACTCTTCTAAAATCTTCAGTGTATGTGTGAATCCCTACTATTTAGCTTCTCTCTGCATTGTAATGCAGCAACAGAAAACACAGTAAAGAACTCACTTTTGAGGTTTAGAGTTTGTTATTATGTAAAACATACTTTTATGGCCATCCAAGATATGATCTAACTGATCCTTAAAGTCCAATTATTTTTTTGACAAAAACAAATGTGCCTTTTCTTATCTTTATCTTACGTCACTAAGAATTATTTCCAAGAATTTTTCTATTTCCTCCTCTCTGTCTGAAACACAGAAAAATGATTCTAGCTGTACCACAGTGCAGGTCTGGTACTGGCCTCTGTATATGTCCTTTTCTGGAAGTTCACCCCCCACCTATTGGGTGGTCTGTAGCATCGCTGGAATCAGATTCTTTCCTTTTCCCCTTTTTCTTGCAGATAAAAAAGACAACATTTGGTTCAGGCCCTGCTCATAACTGACCCCATTCTCTCCGTCTCTCTTTCTCTTCATCTTTGCTTTATTTTACTTTGCTTCTTGCTCTGGGGCTCTCTGTCTCCGTCCTCCTCTCCATCTGCTCCCCAGGCATTGAGGCCACTGACATTTGTTTCCATCGCTTCTTTTCTTCCCCTCCTTACAGTAAACACCTGCACGCTCTTCGAATGGAAAAACACAATGAATAGCGCTGCTGAAAGAGTGGTGACAGCTCTGAAGAGATCCCTTTCACATGCACAAACACTATGAAGGCAGGGGGAGTGGGTGGGGTAGCGTGTGTGTGTGTGTGTGTGTGTGTGTGTGTGTGTGTGTGTGTCAGGGCCAAGGTTGGTAAGCTTGACCTTGATTTACATTCTCATTCAGACATTATTCTTGTTATCAGTCATTCAAATGTTGCGCAGAAACATGTTTCAGCTTTTGTAATCCATCATAAGTTCCTCAAACCAAAAAGAATCTTATTATTCTAATCATACTATTCCTTTTTTGTCCATGACTTTATAAAGTTGTAATTGGGGAAAGCCTGCAGTACATCATCAGACAAAATGTTGGTAATTTATTATTACTTTTTTAATAAACAGCAAGTCTGTAGCCCGGGCACTTATTTAACAGGACCGTGCCAATGTTTTTACATGTTTCAGCCCATTAAGTACAAATCGCCTGTGTTTTACATTCCTGCTGACTGTTTTCCAAAGCATACAATAAGTTTTTAGATTGATTTCCCACCCTCCAGGCAGCCGCTGGTTTCCATTCATTTCCATATAAAAATCAACTTGAGAAACTTAGAACTTGCTTGAGATAGGTAATCTATCATAGTGAATAATATGTTGCATTTTTGTCTTTGGCAAAGTTACTTCTTTGACATGCATGCTATAGTCAAGGAGAAAGACTCATTTGAAAGTTTAAATGAAAATAATATGTTGGCGTGAATTTAGAGTGTTGGCTGTTCAACTGCGAGCCTGAGAGACCACAAAGACTCTGTAACTGAGCTTTAGTGGATTTTACTGAATAGTGGCCAGTTAAGGTAATTGCAAGGCATTAGCGCTTTTAGTTTCTTTCGATTCCCCGTCATTCAGTTGAATCATGATGCGGTCCTGCATCTTTTCTTTGTGTAGGAGCATTTTCTGCATAGGTTTAGATTATTATCATTTTTAAAAAAATGGCTTGTGGCTGCCTATCTGCTTAAATCTGATGTGATTCTGGGCCCAAATGTTTCCTAAAAGCAAAGCACTGATGCACTGCTGACAGTTAAAAATGGTCCACGTCTTTCCAGCTCCAGTAAAACAATCAGCGTGACTGCAGAGGTTCATTTGGCAGGAAGGAAGCTAAGAGAACTTTGAAATGACACGATCCACTAAACAAGGTTAGTTATTGATATTTTGCTGTGTGGTTTGGATTATTTGTTATGAATAAAATGCGCTACTAAAAAGGGATTCTTTTCTTTGCGCTATAGTGTACACTGTGGCTTTTAATAAAAATAGCTTAAAGATGTGTTACTGTATGTGTTAGTGAAGTTCTGATGCGAAGCATTAAGCTAAACGTTTTCCCCATCATCATCTTGGTGATTTGAAAATGGTTGTGATGAGTTTATGTCGACTGTGACGTGGACCTGAGCTCACATGTGTGTGTTTCCTTCAGTTTATAGGAGCTAGGCACATTTTATCACAGACTAATATAGTAAAAATATGTACTATAAGTACTTATAAGTACTATCATACTGTGTAGTAATGGTCATAGCAGAGGTTTCTTCCTGTTAAAAGGGAGTTTTTTCTTTCCACTGTCACCTGCTCACTGCTTTGCTCAGAGGGGATCGTCTGATTGTTGGGGTTTTTCTCTGTATTATTGTAGGTTCTTTATCTTAGATTATTAAGCACCTCGAAGTAACTGTTGTTGTCATTTGGCGCTTTATAAATAAAACTGAATTGAATGCACTTTTATAATATCTATGCCACAGATATAATGTTAACAAAAAGGCTGTATGGACTGAGAAAGACTTTTTTAAAAAGCAAAGAACAAAGCTTTTCAGCAGGTCATATGAGCAAAAATCCACCAGTGTAGATATTTTTGCAAATGGCAAACGTGTGCTACAAGTTCTGATTCGTCAGATTAGTTTTAAGGAATAAAGAACTGCAGCTCAGCAAAAAGATGAGCCTCAGTGAACACAACAGACACCAGATTCAGGAAACTAGGTTAACATGGCATCACTTCACAAGCAGATAAACTTTTCTATTTAGTTATATTAGTATATCATTATTTCAGTATAATTTCAGTAACTTGATTATACTGTAAAGATCTGCTTGATTATTCTTTTTGTGTGCAGTCACAACATGTGCTGTGAAATACATCTACCTGGTTAGAACGGGTGTGCAGGATTGAAGGTGTGCCAAACGTTTTTAGTTTTATTTAAATCAATCTGTTTGAGAAGTTTGAGTATTGAATTTCTGAAACTTCACCAGGCAATACAAATATTAGAGCCATCTGCAGTAGTAAATACTGCACCAATCTGAAACACAAAAGGATATACTGTTAGTAAAGTAACATTCGAGCTTAACTACACATCAGCAGAGGTGGCAAAAGTACAGACATTCTGTACTTAAGTACCAGTATCTGTGTTAAAAAAATACTCCAGCAAAAGTTGAAGTACTAAATAAACTTCTTTACTCAAATAAAAGTGAACAAGTACTTGCCCTGAAATGTACTCAACTTAAGAAATTAAAAAGTAGCTTCTTGAAGGACAAGTCTACTAAAACTGTTTGCACAAATTAACTCAACCTTGTGCTATATTTATATAATAATAAAATAACATTATTACATGAGGATAGAAATATTATACCAATCTGAATCTAATTCTAATGAATGCTCTCAGTTTGAATCTGTTATGTAGGATAAATGCAGTGAAAGATAATTTTATTTTCTGTCGCCTATATTGTTTGCCTTCACACCTTAACAGGAAAATGAGAACAGTCGGGGTTTAAAGTGAGAGCTGCCATGTGGGGGAGCGACTACACAAAGTTTGTTGTGTAGTCGCTCACCATGGGCAAAAGAATCAAAACTCACAAACGTTTCTACTGCACAGATTTTTGCACAGGCTGCGTTTTGTGGATTTACATAACCAAAATCAACAACACCAGTTTTATGAGCCACCTTGGCTGTTTTCCATTTCCTACACGATTATGCTGTTATACTATCTATATACTAAACTGTTACAGTTGGCAATAAAGGTGGAATTCAGTGAACTAATCTAACCATCATCTTATTTGCAAAATGCTCTGCTACACTTGATGTAACCCAACACTGACCAGCCACTGTGCACCAATAAAATAAAATGAGTTTGCAATAAATTTGAATAACACAAAGTTAGTACATCTTTGTTTGTTCTGCAGGATGTTTAACAATATAAAAATACATATTTTGTCAATGACCCACTTTGTGTCTGTTGCGTCACGTAACAGAAAACAACAATGAACTAATTTTAAATTGTTTCTTTTAGCATTTTGTATCTAGCACAAAAACAGATTTTCTTTTAATGTCTTTAATTGAGTTTATGAAAGCTGCCAAATACAGTTTGACAGACATAATGCAATTTTTGAACCAACAAGGTGATTCCCAAAGAACTATTGGTCTACAACTTGGCATATCTGAGTATGCTCTCTAGTGCGTCCTCACTGGACACCAAATTTGAGGACAAACCAGACAAGTAGAAGACAAAAGAAGAAATAATGGACCTCAATGTATCTACAGCAGATGATCAAAGTCTGAAAGTCATGTCTTTAAGAACTATGGAAAAATCTGGACCTGAGAGATATATCTGGCCCTTAAGTTGATGCATCTATTGTTTGCCAGAACCTCATTAGAAATGGTCTCAGGGTGACTGTCAAGCAGCCATTCTTAAGGAAAGGAAACAAAGTGAAAAGGGTGAGGTTTGCCAGTGAATTTCAGTCCAGGTCTTGTGTAATTTGGCATTCCCCATATTGCATATTGCAAAACGTATCTTGACAGAGAACTGAATAAAAGGCAGCCAACATCCAAGGAAGAGCTTTGGAATGTTCTTCAAGGAGCCTGGAAAAGTATACCAGACGACTACTTAAAGAAATTACGAGAAAGCTTAAGACTTCTAGCAGAAGTACTGACAAAACAATACTTGGTCATACCAAATAAAGAGTTTTAGAATACAAATTCAGCCTTTGCCTTATATACCGTACTTCCATGAATGATTACACACATTTCAATAAATCCCTGCACCCGTTTCTAACTTTATCTCACAAACTCTCAAGAAATAAAGGGTGATTCCTAATTTTTGCACAGAACTATAACTGGTTCAGTTTTAGTCTTGTGCACACAGGCTTGTTGTCAACATTGGGCACTTTATTAAACAGCCCCATTTCCCTGTAGTAAAATATATACCACTGAAAAGACCTGTCCTGCAATCAAGCTTCAGCCCTTAGCACAGCTATAATCAGCTGTACTGACTGTAAACACCTGTGCTAGTGTGCCTTCCAACAAACAAAATTACCCCCTACCCAGATTTTTATTGCTTCTCCTTTGAATTCTAAATCTTAGAGAGATAAAGAGGGAAAAATGTTTTGACAATAAAAACAGACAGAAAATAATTAATTGCTAAAAAAAAAAAGAAAGAAGAAAAAACCCTCAAAATCCAGGGAAAGGTAATGCAAGGACACAGATACCTGCTAACTAACAATGAAGCACATAAAAATAATACATGCAAGTCCTTCATCTTATTAGTCTTATAATTACATTAATAATGCTCTAAAAGGAAAGCACAGCACAAACACAGTGGAAAGGTGCACCTCAGGGACTTAAATGAGTAGAAGTGACACTTATCAGCTAAAGCTAACCGTCTGCTAGGTTAGCTGTAGCTGCTAGGATAGCAGTTTAGTCTTGGATAGCCTCGAGTTGGCTGCTGGCCATTATACAGTCTTTTTCGCTTCAAAGTTCACTTTATTTCTCAGGTATGAACAAAGAAGACACTTTTATTCATTTCCATCTTTGTTTGTTATTTAAATTGATGTAAGATGTAACAATACCCAAATCACTCAGTGAGTCACTTTTTGTCTTACTCAACTCAGTTCTCCAGAAATCACATAAACAGACACTTCAAGGTAAAACCCCAACAATGTAAAAGAGGAAACCCAAACACAAGTTAAATACTATTAAATATCAACAGCAAATATGCCTGAAGAATATGCCTAAAGGGAAGTCAGGTTATGAAGAAAGCTGAACTTATTTGTTTGTGGACAGTGAACATATCCATAAGATACCATTAAATAATCCCAGCAAATTTGCAATCAGTCTAAGCTAACTATTTTAGACATTTTAACAGGTAACTGGAAGTGGTTCACCTTAAGGTCAGGAAAATCTGCTTTTGTTAGCTAAACCTAAACCAAAGTGTGGCCTCTGACTGTAAAACCCAATTTTGTAGTATGCTGTGTATGCTAGTTGTGCCATCAAAGTTGTAGCCTTTTAATTTTATATAACCTGATTCTGAAGGAGACCAAGTTAAAGCGAGTTAAATAAATAGCTGGAGCAGCTGGTGTTGCTTCTTCATTTTTATTTTTACACTGATGTAGTCTTATATGGGGCCTCAAAATCTTCCAATTTGGCCTCTTTCTCCTGCTTTGGTTGGTTTGCAGCTTTGGTATTTTCTAGTTCTTTTTTCCAGTTTAGCACTTTCAAAACATTTTGTTCATAAAGGGCCTCACTGGTGAAGAACTTGGCTTTAAGCTATGCAATCTTACAGTGAGCTCTCTTATCTTCTTCCTTGTTTACAGCATCCTACTCACCCAGGTGTTTCTGAGGTTTTGGGAGCTCTTGTGGAGCTGGCTGGTGTTCTCCTGCTGCTTCTTTCACTGGATATCTAAATCATCCTTTCTGGCTGTTTTCAGTTCTGTGGAAACATTGTATGTTAAGCCTATGTTTGTGCTGAAGACTCCACACACAGCTCTGCAGCAGGGTGGCTTAAACACACTAAATATAAATATATAAATGCACTAATGTAATGTAATTAAGTACTAGGAAAACTAAAATGCAGCTTTACAACTTTAGTATCTAATACCTATGGAAACTACTGACTAAACAGGTAAGCAGAAGCCTCCTTCAGTTCCATTTTCATCAGCCTGACACACAGAACAGAATCATATTCCCTACAGTATAAAAAAAAGGGCGACTGCAGCGAACAAAGAGTCCCTCACATCAAGCGGGAGAACCATTCAGGCCGTTGTGTGCTGAGTCACTTTGGTTAATGCTCCAATAGATGGACCCAGGGCTCTTATTTTGGCAGCGGGCTCTCAGAGCAGTCACTGATATGATATACAGCAGCTCTTAATACACTCACTGCCTCTCAAATATGTAATGGAGCAAATTAATGCAGTCGCTTCAGACGGAGAAGCCCAGAATTGAAAACCAATTTAATCAACCTTTGTCTATCTCTGTCATTTTTCTCCCCTCTCTTTTCCATCAGCTGCCTTCCCTCCCCCCCCCTCCTTGCCTGCTTGCTGGCTCTTGGCTTTCTCATCGAGGGGGGAAAAATGGGGTGCGGAGGCAGGCTGGGAGAACAGGGAGGGGTGCGGACAGGGTTTGTATGGCCGGGAAGAGCTCATCCTTAGCTTTCCTGCCTGGAATTCATTGCAGGTTCATTTGTTAACTTCCTCTAACATTATGGTAATGTGCTGCAATTTTCATCGTTGGCACAAAGTCGCAAGCAAATACAGGATGAGTTTTCGAACGCTAGCTTTCATTGCGTCGTACATCATCATTAATTGGAAACCGTTGATTTCTAGGCTAGATCCAGATTGGATTTTTCTTTATCAGGGTCCAAAAAAACGTGATCCGCCTCCTAATAGCCATCCTCTGGAATGGAATGGATTAGTGTTATTGAGAGATGAGAAGAAATCCTCAATAAATCAACAATTTTCTTCTAATCAGGGACTGGCGAGGGAGGAAGGGTTGAGTGCTCAATCAGGGGATCAAAAGTATGAGGGTTTTTTGTTTTCTTTCTTTCCAGTTGGTAGCAGATCAGCTGAAGCCAAGGAGAAGATGGGACTGACATGCCACTTCTTACTCTTCATTCCTCTCTTATGCAGCTTCTAATACTCATCATAATCTCCTTCAACTCTGTCACACACATCACGCACTTCTAAACCCTCAGCTGCACTGTCCCCCTCCTCGTTTGTTCACCTCACACCCTCTTTTTTCTAAGTTACAGGATGCACATCACATGCGTGCTTGATGGCCCTCTAATAGCTTTAGTAGATCGGCATAATCTGGCTAGCCTGGTGCGGTACACGTTAATATCATGTTGTACACCAACCCCAGCGGCGATGGATGTTATTAGTATCTTGTCATTAGAGTGTCGCTGCCTGCCCTCCATCTGCTGCCCCACCCCCTCAGTCTCTCCAGGGTGTTTCTGGGATACCGTCCCGGTGACCTCCGTGGCAAGGCTGAGCCGCTTAGCATCGCCACCTGATGGCCACCCTCGGCAACGTGACAAATCTTGTTACCTGAAGGACATCCGTGAGCATCAGCGCTCCGTGATCTCATCTCTCGTTTTACTCTTTCTCTCTCACTCTCTCTCATCCACTCAAGCACACACACACACACACACACACATACGCTCGGCTATGAGCTAAAGATGTATGCCAGGATACACAAAAACACAAGGACAAAGGAGGTGTACGTGTTTTAAGATGGCATTTGACAATATCCCCACGTACAAAATTTACAAGAATAGACACACTCACAAACGAAAATTTGGTGTTTGTGTGTGTCTATAAATCTGTGAAAACAAAGCAGTAAAAGGGAAAAGTGTGTTGCTTGGACATTTAAAGGATGCATCCTTTTGTGCCAGTGTGGGCATCTGGTTGAGTTTGGCTTAAAGACTCTAGTCAGAGATCTGAAATGTGAAATAAATGCAGAGCTTGCTTAAGAATGGCACTATGCTGTGGTCTATATCTGTTGCTTCTCTGGATGATGGTGATTGGTTCTGACTGGTTCCAGGGCTAAATAGGTGTGCAAGCAGAACACAAGTTATATATATATTAATGGCTGAATGCACGCTTTTATAAATGTAAAAGTGTCTTGCCCCCTCTGCACCCATCACTACCAACGTCTTGACTGATGTAAATTAATGTTCACAGATACACAGGGACTACTGGCAGCATGGTCATTATGTGCCACCTGCAGCCTTTTATTCCTTTCCCTTTCTATTTTATTCCACTTGGCTGAATTTTTCTGCCTGGCACCAGGGCTTGAAATAGAATAGCAGCAAAACACATTAGAAGAATAATCAAAGTGTCTCCCACAGTAATCCGGTTAGACCCCCACCCCTTTTAGACTCTTCTTTTTTGAACTTTTTTTTTTTCATTCCATAGAGTAAGAACTGTCACCACTTGCGTCACATCAGAGTGCCTTCAGAAGAAGGGTACAGCTTAGTAACTGAGAAACAGTGACAGAGGGAAACTAAACGATAGATGATAAGATTAAGTCAGAGAGAAACAGAGCAAGAGGACAAGAAAGACAGAAAGCACGGAAGAGTGAGACAAAGAGAAGGAAGAGTAGGGATGAGATGGGATTTCCCAAATGGAAATGTAGAAATCTTGTGGACGGGAGACAGATGCTGAAGAGTTTTATCCCAAAACTGATAAATGGTGTGTGGTGGCAGTGGGCTGTTTGAGGATCAGTTTGACCTTCTGAGGCATTAAAGGGAATGAAAACCTCAAATCTCTAATAGCCTATACAAATTTATGAGGTCATTTACCAGCATATTATATATGTGAATGCAGACTTTTTAAAAAAAAAAAATTATTTTGTAGCTGCATTAAAACACACACAACTTCTTTTAAGGCCATAGCAAAAAATTAGCACCTGTAATCGTCTTGCTACCAGTTTTAAGAAATTTTTTAAGACATTAACTAAAACTTTATAATTCCCACAACCATGAAAAAGAAAACGGCAAAAATTACCTTTTAAATAAATATTTCTATTATATTAAACAGTCAAAGAGTAGCATGTCCAGCCTAAACAAACATTTCGAATTTACACACGGACTTCTTGATTTGATTTTTTTGGTACCTCACTATATAGGTTTGCTCACTTACTTTTATACCACCAAATAAGCTCCTTAGGTTTAAAAAAACCCTACATTTTAATTAAAAAAATGCTTTAATTACATTTTGTTTAAAGTTTATATACCCACTCATAGGGCAATACGATCTCCATCCAAACATAGAGTCTACCTTTAAAAATAAAGGCAGAGGCCAGTTTGTGTACTTTTAGTCTGGTCTCCTAGTTGCCAATACTGCAGAATAGCATTATATTTAAACTAACAGCTTTCCTTTAACCAGCAACCATGCCCCAGAGAAAATACTGGGCTGCTGAGGAAATGTTAAGTTTGGTTTGGAAAACCTTGACTGACATTAACCCCCCGCTAAACGCATTGGGTATACGAGCCTGGCCTTATCCCCCAACTACCTCACTAATGATCTTGTGGATGAATGAGAACAAATCCCTGCAGCTAAGATCTCAAATCTTTTGGAAAGCCTGAAACAAAAGCATATTAATTATTGCACATGACTTTGGAGCAAATCCATCCATCATTACCATATGGGCTAACATACTGTATCCACATACTCAGAGTGTCATCAGAGTTCTGGCCTCATTTTTATATTTTTAGTGTGGTAAATATGTTCATGATTTCCCACTGCTTGTACTTTAAACGGTTAGATAGGATCACTCATTATGTAAAAGAAAACCTGACGATTGCTTGCCAAAAAGATATTAGGCACTTTTATACAGCAAAGAGCACACCGGCTTCCCCGTTGTCCACAGAGTGTGACTGAGATGGGGAGAAAGGTTTCATGATGTGGGCTACAGGAGTCTGACATTCTCCTCTGTCTCTGTGGTGTAGATGTCATATTCAGTTTCTGGTCCCTGTGGAGGGAAAATGGCAGCAAGTGGAGAAAGGGAAGCAGGAATCTCTGAAGACCAAGCTGTCTGCTTGGGACCGGAGAGTTACTGAGGCAGATAGCGTTACACTGCACCCGTGGGAGACAGCGAGATATGACCAGAGGGATGGAGGGATGTGTGTGTGTGTGTGTGTGTGTGTGTAGGCTAAAAGAGGCACTGTCATGGAGAAACAGGAGCCTGATATAAATTGATATGGGAAGCAAAAACGAGGCTGACGACTGCCTTTTTAAAATTCTAAAGCTGAATCACATCAGTCTCACCTCTGCAGTCTGAGGTACGTTTCTCAGAATCGTGCTAGCAAATAACTCAATTTACCTGGATTCTGTGGACAGCTTGTTGGCCCCTCCTTAAATCCTTCGCCGGCGCTGAAGGGTTCCCATGCTCTTTCTCTCTCTTCCTGCGTCCTTCTCGTCAGAGTGGGTGTCAGTGCTGCTCTGAAGTGGCTTGTCTGGAGTGCAAATGAATAGCATCGCTCTTCCCCGACAGTAAAAAGACGGCGACTGCGTTAGACAGAAGGAAAAGTTGTAAGAGAAGAGGGGAGACTCTAGAGGGTGACGAGAGTGTTATAAGAGGAAAGATGCTTAAAGTGGGGGTTTAGATTTAAAAGCAGGGTTTCGATTTGGAGGAGATGAGGAGTGCTATTAAAATGATTAAGAGGATGGCAAGAGAGCGGGTCGAGGTGAGCGGAAAGTATGGAGAGATGATGGGAAAGAGAGAATGGCGGGATAAAAGGTGAGGTGGCTACATGCGGTGACCTCTTTTAAAATGTATTCCCAAGTTATAGTTGCTAAAACTTTGGTTTTCAAATACACTCCAAACCTAAAGTAAGTTGCAGCATTTAAAAAAACACTGCAGCCATTACATAGTTCTTAAGCATATCTAAACTACTCTTATGCCCTATTTCAAGTTAAAAACCACATCAGGGATTAATGGTTGCTAAATAATAGAAAATTGCTAAAATGCCACTGAAAGAAATCTAAACTAACATGTCCAACTGCAAAGACAAAATAAAAAAATAAAAACAGAAGGCTCTTAAGGCATCACTTAAAGATGTTCAGCTATGTTGGGTTCTGAAATCTTCAAGCATTTTAAAGTTTCATCCGAGCCTTGTATGGGCCTTTCTGATAAATGTAGCTCTGTGTAAAATATTAAAACCTTGGTTTGACGTTGACAAATGTTTAGTCTTTACCTGGTGGTCGGTACTGTTGACCCAAAGGTAGTTCCTGGTAATATCTGCCAAGTTGTTGAACAACAGACTGAGATAGTCGACCTCTTGCAAATGATGAATCGAGGTTCCCCGTCCTCTACTGTGACTGAAGTACACCATCTATAAAGAATGAGATAATTCAAACCAACTGTTTATTTTAAAAAGTAATTTAAGCCATTAAACGACTGCTCCTTGCTTGTTTTTGGTAGAGTACCCACAGTTTTGCACAAGGAGTCAGTGAGTGCTCAGATACTCGGTGCATCGCAAGTTCTAACTTTTCAAGATGCAATGATTGACGGTCAGGTTAGGGTTTCTTCAGAAACACCGTTCATGACTGTGGGATGTCATCAACAGTTTGAAAGAATCAAATCAAACGTGGCTTTTGTGATGTTTGCTGTGAGTGCCTTACTAGCTACAGCATTTTGTGAGTAATTTTAACTTGTCATGTGCAGACCCCATATTGTACTACACTGTTTTACACTGAAAACCAGAGTTGGCTGCAACAGGACATTTAGTATGTGGGTTTACATGCATGGATAAAGAAAATCTGTCTTGTTGCACAGGCTAAGGAGAGGAATGGTGGCTCATTCTAGCCTGATAGGATTCTAGCTGCTCCACAGCGTTCTACCTTCACTTGGTTTTGGTCTTTCTGTGTGATGTTCACATGTAGCTTCACATACAATACTTTTGTTTGCCTGCTTTTAAAGCAGTGCTGCTTAAAGACTGGAAGATCATAGGCACCCACTATCGTGCTCCAGCCTTGCTTGTTGTACACAGGGATTTCTCCAGATTTTCTAAATCTTTTGATAGGGGGGCTGGATCTATCCCAGCTACCACTGGACGAGAGTTAGGGTACACCGTGTACAGGTCGCACGTCGATTGCATGACTAACACATACAGACCGATAAGCTTTAACAAATCAAATTGATAATGCTCAAATGTTAAATGTAATTTTTTTTCTTTTTCTGATATATTTTTTAAGTTCTATTGTGAGGACAACAAGAATTCATGAGATCTGCAAATCATTGCGTCCTGTTTTATTTTACATTCTACACAGCTTCCCCACTTTTTTAGATTTGAATTCGTACATCGCATGCGTGCATATCTATCAAGTGTATTTCACAACAAATGCATCACCAGTCATCACCAGTGGGACTTAATCATGAAAACATGTTAGATTCAATGTTGTACTGTAATCTGTTTAACAGTTATAATGTGGCTCGGGGATAAAATCAGTCGTGCTGAAAAAAAATTGCACCACTAAACAGCCCATATTTGAATTTTCACTTTACATCAGCATTTCCAATTAAAAAAAACAAGCAGACATTTTAGACTTTCTGCTTAGTAAGTTATTTTGAGTAAACACAGCGATAAAATGTTGCATTAATAATGAAAAGCAGTTGTCATAAATTTAAAAAAACTGAGGGTAGTCTTTAAGAGGACGCACTTCTTATGCCCACGCATACGCTTCAGGTCGCCAGGCCCATGTGGACCACTAAGAGGAGCGTTGCGCATGCACAGAAAAATGTCTGTAATATCAGATTTGGCAGGACGAGAAAAGGAGGAGGGAGAGAATGAGAGAAACGAGGAAAAGAAAAAAGCCATTGTACCTTCATCTGTAGCACTCCCGGGACATCTCACGCCTTCAGAATGGACTACATCTTCCCACTGGTGTAATAAGGGTTATGATTTTCCCTTCAGGGGGTGGGAAGTGCGACAGCCTCCCGGTGTGAGAAGTCTAACCAGTGGCTTCGAAGCTCCCAGAATCATCTTGTTTGTGTTTCTGTCATATTCCTTACCTCCCTCTCGCTACACGGAAGCTTTGACTCACTGCACTACCGGGTCAATTCTCACTAATTGGGGTCAATGCAGAATCGAATTGTGCTCATATGGGCTAATTTATATGTCTATTTCAGTTGACAGGAGAGGGAATAGGATTTTGCTCTGTTAATCTTCTTAGGTTTTTGTGTACTGCTAATATAGTTTGAACTGTCAGCTTTAAGCCCTTTCATTTTCTCTTTGATGCACGACCTCGCAATGTGGTCTCTCCTCTGTTACAGACTGCGTCAAAGAAAATTAGAGCTCTCTGACAGTCTATCGGTTACTTCCGTAGACGTAGCACTTTCTCCTCTCCTACCTCTGCTGCTTTCTCTCTTTCTCTTTACCTCATTACCGCTTAATAATCTTTGGTTTTCCTCACACCCACAGAAGCACACACACATATTGACACCATAATGTATAGGGTTTGTTTGGTGTGCGGTGGAGGCCATATGTTCTCTTTGCGGCTAAAGTTTCTCTTGTCCTGCCTCTGCAGCAAAGTAAGAGGGGAGTCTGGGCCTATTGTAGCCTGACTCCCTGGAAGGAGGGGAGTGAGGGAGCGAGGGAGAGGAGAGAGATGGATGGGAGGCAGAAGAGGCAAGAGATAAATTCTAACAGGGGGCCCTCCTATTGTCACTGTAATTAGGAAATGAAGCAAACAAATTATAGTGTGTGTGTGCATGTGTGCATTTGTACATCCTTGTCTATTTATTTTTACCCGTCTCCCAAATGATATATGCACTCCACTGGCACAGCCTTTAATATAAGTCCTAGCTACTTTAACCAAAGTCATAAACACACAGAGTTCCTCCCTGCGAATGTCGTGAGGGCTCAGTTTGCATAGCGGATGCTTTCAGAATGACGGTCTCCTTGAAAGCATGAGAGGAGAGATGGAGAGATGTTTTATAAAAAAATGGCTTTTGAGGACGTTACATTGAGAGCGACCACAGGGCCAGGAGGTTATGCACAGTAGTGAGTAATTGTGTTCATTTTTTAACATCTGGAGCACACTAAATGCTAAATGTGTTGGTATCACAGTTTCTGCCTGCCTGCCTGCTAAATAATTCAAGAAGCAAAGCAGAATTAGTCATGTACTCTGTCTTGTTTCCTTAATAGTCGAGTGAGTTTACTTTTGAAAATTCTGCTGTGGATTTATATGAACAAATAAATCTGCAGAAGTTAGCATAATTGCCACAAACACATCACGCTAACAGCGTATTGGAGATGACTGGCAGCCTTTCGCTGCCACTAAAATTGCACTTAATGTTCTTGCTAAATCACGCAGATGGAAATTTCTCGTGTACGGCTCGCTGTCCCAGGAAACACTGCACTAAAGGATTGGGAGGCATCTGTAGTTCGCTTTACTTGTGTTGGTCAAACTAAGTTAGCATACATTTTTTAAATAGTAGCCAAGCTCTTCCTTACCTTAATTGTGTGTTCCCTGAGTTTGCCATGGTGTTGCATTGTATAGCCGAATAATTAATCAGTGTGTATCATTGTTATCGCTGTACAAATAGTTTAAAGGCTTGTTATTTACAAAAATTAGCTTAGTCTTGTAGTAAGTGATTATTTAGCTATAAAAAAGCCACTTTTTGTATGTGCATATGGTGAACTTGTTAGCAAGTTGTTAACTGCCGCTAACTGGCCCTGTTTACTCCAAACATGAGAACTTTATTCTTTTAATCTTTTAACCATAGATTTTACAATGAGTTAGTATTCACATTACTGAAAACCTGGAACTGTTCAGCTACACTGAGTAATGATCATGACTTGCCATAGATAATAAGTGAAGGATGGATTTAAACACTGTGTTTCCACAGAACTTTTGTCAACACCATCTTGGTATTTTGACACCAGATACGAAACATATGGAGTGAATCTGACTGTTGCTGACCAAGGGATTTGGAAGGTGTGTACAGTAGTGCTTTGTCAATCACAACATAGGCCTTAAACCATGCTCTGATTTTTTTTTCTTGCTGTATTCAGTAAGACTAGTGATTAACACCATAAACACATCAGGAAACTGTTAAAGTAAGCCAGCATCCTTTGGAGATTACATAAAAGTTTTCTTATACTTAACCTTTCAGACCCAGCAGCATCCATCTTTAGTTGTTTATGCTACCTGTGCTTGAAAATTCAAAATGCCTACTGAAAACAAGATCATTAACATTTGTAACAGTGGATTGGCCACATTGCAAAGCCAAATCAAATATTAACTCTTTTGCACTTCTACACATTCAGCTGCTGAATGTTTCACTCAGTTCATCACACACTAGCTGCTCCAAAATATCCTTGGGCAAGATATTGAAGCCAGAGTTACTGTATGATAAATCCACTGGAGTGTGAATGTGTGTGAAAGTTAGAAAGTGCTTAGGCATTGAAAAAAGTGATTGTATGAATAGGTGTAAATGGCTGAATGAGGCATGTTGTATAAAGGGCTTTGAGTGCTCAAGTAGAGGAGAAAAGTGCTACATAAGAACCAGTATATTTACCATTTATTGAAGTTGTTGGTAAGTGCTGACAGGCTTGGACGGTTGTTATTCTCTACATGCCAATAATGGAGGTACTGCAGGATGCACCAGGCAGTCTGAATGAAGCGATCTCACACTAATAAGGTATGTGCTACCACTCCTCCCAAGTGTGGTTTTGCTTGTTTACAATAATTACACCCATGCATTGCAATTCATTTGACAATAATATAATGGCGTGGAAAAATGCTCCACGTACCACCTAATTATGGCAAACAAATGAAGTGCAAGCTGAAACTTGCATGGAGTCAAAATTACTCTGTCACCATCAGGGCAAACTGACTTGAAATTAAGAAATGAGCAGGTCAGCTTTACCAGAGAAGCCAGATGTCCAACGCCCACCTGAGCTCTGAATCTCGGGCGGCATCAATCGGCGCTCATGGGTGTTTCACCCGCAAGCGCGCGAGCATTAAAGGCGGCGTTGGAATTGGATTGATGAATTGGAAAGTGTTCGCATCTTCTTTTGTGTGTCTCTTGTGTGTTTTATGAGAAAACAATGCCTGACATAGACGGATAATGAGCACTTTAACTGGTTTCCTAATATCCCTGCTGCTCAATGCGCCCTTTGTTTGGGATCGTTAGCAACATTTGTCAAAGTCGATCTCGTGTTTAGACAGTCCCGTGCCTATTTGGACATAATCTAAATTCCTTTAACGTTCCATCATCATCATCATCATCATCATCGCTCTTTAATTTTTCCCTCTCGGCTCAGTTTACTTTGCTGCAGTGGAAGCACCTGCCAGCTATTCACTCAGCCACTTAAGACGGGGGGGAATCCAAGCAGAGAATGACTCATGCTTCTCTTATTAGCTAGCAGTGTTTTCAGGCGTTTCTACACGAGAGAAAAAGTGAAGAAGAGAACAAGAGCTTTGTGATTTATGCCCACACTCAGTGTCTCCCGATCTCAGATCTATGTGGGCCCTTGTCAACTCTCAACATTTATGCGTGCACTTAAAATGTATTTCTACAGCCGTGTGTGTATGTGTGTGCGTCTATAGGGTGTGCGTCCAGCTCCTACAGCTGCGCGCCGATGACTTCCAGATGTCCATCCGTCTTAAGGTAGCCCACGTTGACAGGTGAACTCTCCACTGTCTGCATGGGACGGCTGCCATCATTCATCCTCACTGCCCGCCTGGCGATTAGCTGTGACCACACACAGAAATGTTGGACAAACAAGAGTCTCACTCAAAAAAAAAATAAAAAAAATCAGCACCCACTTGTAAGCTCCAAAACTAAAACACACAAACACACGTGCGGTACAAGCGGCGATGCACTCCATCACAGATTTGCACACACACACACACATGCATAAACAGACACTCAGGCATGCCAGAGATTCCCTCCCCCGTTCCCTCTTTTACTTCATCACGTGTAGAAATAGCCCATCTCCTCTCTCTCCCCTCCTTTTTTTTTTCTTCCCTGAGCCATAAACTCCTTTATGTGAGAATAAGTGAGCGCCAATGGAGACCAATTCATCAAACAGATTTTAGTGGGCCTCTGCGGAGAGAATGAGCTAAAACATTTCTTAAGAGTTATCAGTCTAGTTCTGGATCTGAGACAAAACCCAAGGTGCTAAACATGAGTTACGGCTCACTACGTGGCATTGTTTGAAATCTCATCAGCCTCGGGAGTGAGTAAAATAAAACGGATGGCGCCCTTTTTTAAAGACACCAATTTTCTCTCTTTCTTTCTTTTCTTTTTACTGCCCTCACTTACTTGTTGAATTTATTTCCTTTGCTTCTTTTTTTTTATCAATGGGAGGGAGAGAAATTAGCTCCAAATTGAAATTATAAAGAGGCAACAGGCAGAAAGTGAATGAGGAGCTAAAAGATCTGTACTGAAGGAGTGTGTGTGTGTGGCGTGCTAGCGATGAAAGAATACATCAGCGAGTGCCTAAAAGAAATAAGAGAAGGAGGGGAATGAAAAAGAGAGAGAGAGAGATAGACATGGAAAAACATTAAGGAAATGAAAATAGGGGTAAGGCTGACAGGCTCTGTGTTAGCTACTTCTGACTTAAACCACAACGAGAAAGCGCGGCACACTCACACACACACACACACACACACTGGATTTGGACTAGACTGAACATATTTGGTCAAACGGACTTTCTTTAAAAAAAGCACACACACACACACACACACACACACACATTGCTTTTCACACATGTTTAAGGCTGTGTGTGTATCCTACAGTGGCAGATGCCGGCAGGCCCCAGCCAAATGATGGAGACGATAGCTAATTGCTCAATCAGGCAATCTAATCTGGCCAATCTCATTTTCAGTTTTGTCTGTCACCCACTCCCTCCCTCCCTCCCCCCCCCCCCCCCCCCCCCCCATACATTTCCTGACCTATCTGCTCAGCAGCTGCTGGACCAAACCAAAATGCAGACAGAGGAGGGAGAGCAGGAGGGCATACACATAATCAGAAAATTTATTCAAATCATTTAATTAGAAAGTATAGTAAGTTTGACTTGGCTAATATTAATATTTTAGCAATCATTGCAGAATGACAAAGCAAAGAAAAGAGTGTGTATAACTGTGTTAAAGGACAGACTCCGGATGTAGCTCAGGTGATAGAGCGGGTCATCTACTTATTCTAAGGTTGATGGTTTAATAAAAAATGGGACTCCAAGCTTGTGGTTGAAGGTATCCTTTAGCAAGGATACTGCTTATATTGCGCTCTGATGCGGTTGTCGGTGGGTGAGTGAGCCATGTTGTATAAAGGCTTTTGAGTAATCGAATAGAGTACAAAAGTCGAACCACTCTAGTTTCTCTTAGCACAAATTGTGCAAACAAAACAGGAAGTGCCAAATATACAAAACTTGGTTAAAACAAACCATTAATAAGGCAATTCAGCGGAGCACAGACATTACTTGTTGGAGTTTTACTTTACAAACTCAGCTTGTAATAAAAGGAAAACATTTTTAAAAGCAGATGGATAACCTTTTTTTCTTTTCCGTTAAGAGCGCATTCTCCGTTCCTTATTGCACATTTCTATTCTGAGCTTGTAAACACTTGACAGTGTTTACCTCCTATGACCAATCTCTCTGCCGGCATTTTTCTATTTTTGTGTCTCTTGTGGGAAACGCTGAATTCGATGGTTTCTTCTTTATGATTGGTTGGCTGAGGGAAAAGCGCGTTGACCTTTCTCTTACGCATTTCTCATAAGTCGAACACTTTTGGAAGCACTTCGCTCTGCCAAGAAAGCTGCCGGGTGCGGCGTCTTTTAAAGAGCACCTTGCGGCCACTACCCTTTGCCTCGTGTGTCAAACGAGCAGGAGGAGTGTGGAAAATGCTGCAGCTTGGCGTTGGGATGAATGAAGAGCAGGATGACTCACTGGTGCCTTTTACTGCTGCTTATTAACCAAAAAAATAACTCACGATGATGCTGTGATTGTTTAAATGAAGTTTTTGTGTAAGTTCAATAAGGAAGATCTGCAATCACTCACGTGCCTTCCTGAGTGTTACGCTGCTTCTTTGTTCTCTACATCACTGTCACATTCCCACACCACCATCTAAAATACTGACGTCATTACTCTAGTCCAGTTGTCTTCTTGCCTGCCTTCCTCAGGCCAATCAGTCTCCTCTTTGCATGGTTTCAATCTGTGCTCTCCGTTCTCAATTTCCACAACCCACCTCCTCCTCCCCATCTCCACCTCACAGTCACCTCAGCCAAGCTTATCTCCACCACCACCAGCATCTACACTCTGGGGGGGGGTCTAGTCTAAAGTCTAAAGTCTAATCACCAAATACATTCATCTCAGTAAATCATTCAGTTCTTCCAAGTGATCTCTCCTTATTGAACTGCTCTAAACTGTACCTTTGAAGGTCTTTGAGCAGAAGAATTTTAGTAAATTAAAGCACAACTGGAGTGGAGAAGTTATCTCATTGCACGAACACCTGCTTCGATTGTGGGTGACACCTCTCCACGAATGCCACGTCTCTTGGGCGTATCAGTGACGTGTAGAGAGGCTATTAATTACGCCATTGCTGTTTGGTGTGTGTGTATTTGTGTGTGGTAATCTCCATATGGGTAGGGAGATCGTGTGGGACACTTCTACACGTATCACCATATCACCCAGGCACCATTCTCCTGTGACCTGGAGAAGAAGCAGTCACGCGCATTAACCCGGCTCCCGGCAGATGAAAGGAAGCCGCCACACACACACACACATCACACACACACAAGCTTTCTTTGTATACGCATAGATCATTTCTAATTCAGGAATGCGACAAGCAGCTACCTCCAGGGCGGATTTTGAAAACTAAAGCAACAGTGCCAAACACTGCAGTTCCTCTAGTGACCACTTGGCTCTGGCTCTAAAAGAGAGTCAGTTATGTCGAAGGTTCAATGTTACAGAAATAAACAGGTTTACAGCCTCTTATCATAAACAGCTTTGACTCTATAGCAACTGCAGAGGGGTTTGCAATTTATTACTACTTGCTTCTCTAAACTGTATTCTTCAAGTTCGTAGTGTCGCAGTAATGTCGCCACTTTTAGAGTCAGGAAGAGCATTTTTAATGCTGAATATAACTAACAGGATGTTTTACTGTATAGCCCGTCCAACGTTAGCACTATCACATAGCTGTGCCCGTGTGATGCACAACTAAGTGAGCTAGCATAATCTGAAAACTGTCCAAATGTGGTCAGCTCTGCCCAGAATACCAAGCCTGAACCTTTCAAAGTGTAATCCCATGTGCATATAGCATATTTATATTTTAATATTCTTAGTTTTATAAAGTTGCAAAACTAGAAATATATGAAATACCTACTGAAAGCTGGCTTTGGTATTGTAATGGTTGAAGAAACACCAACAAATTTGTGCAATATGCATACAACTGCAATAATAACTGTTAATAAAGAAGAAGCCCACTAAATATTAGATATTAGACTGTCTGCTACAGAGAAGGGGTGTAAATGTATGAGATTAATTTGTTTATGTATATTTGAGTTTGTTTTATGCATAAGTCATTGTTTTTTAATTGTATTCCATGTGAGTCTGTGAGTATGCAGTAATGAATTATGTGTGAGTCCACGGGTCTCGATGTGTGTGTGTATGAGCAGCGACACCTGTCTGGGAATAACAGGGAGCAGAGCAGGGATGTGATCAGGAGATGAGTGTTTCCAAACGCTGTTCTGTCAGCGGGCTGGAGGGGCGGCATACAAATGACATGTGTTCTGACTGCAGAGGACAAGGAATCTGGGGGGAAATCATATGTGTATGCGAGAGGGGAGGCGTGTGTGTCCACGACATCCCCTGTGCCAATCTGCAGTCATGATTGTGTTTGTGTACCACAAATCCATGCCAAAGCTCTTTCTGTAGCATATGCATTTGGGCCAATGTATTCCTCGCTTCTACGCAATTGTTCTTCTGCCAGAAAATACCTTTTAGCAGCCTGCTGCTCTGCATATGGTGCTTTTGTACAGCACAAACAATCCAAATAAACTCCAATGTTAATAAGCAAGCGAGAAATAAGGTTAAAGTATGGAGGACCACAAGAGCCACACGCATCGAAATAAAAATTTCTGTGCTTAATTAATGAATTGTAAAATAAAATCTGCATTTGTAAATTCATTTTTGAATTCCAATTTAATAAACTGATTTTTAAAATGCTTTTTAAGTCTTCATTTCAAAAAACATTTTCGAATTGCACTTTAATAAACTTCATTTCAAAAAACATTTTCGAATTGCACTTTAATAAACTTCATTTCAAAAACCTTTTTCGAATTCCAGTTTAATAAACTGCATTTCAAAAACCTTTTTCGAATTGCACTTTAATAAACTGCATTTCAAAATCCATTTCCCTTTC
>VUQR01034380.1:0-25147 GCA_015108515.1 Hemichromis elongatus
CAGACTATCTGGGGGGGATAAATTTGTCCATATTTCTAGAAATGAGAGCTGCTCCATCCAAAGTGGGATGGATGCCGTCTCTAACAAGACCAGGTTTCCTCCACAAAGTTTCCCAATCATCTATGAAGCCCACATCGTTTTTTGGACACCACTCAGACAGCCAGCAATTTAAGGAGAACATGCGGCTAAACATGTCACTCCTGGTCTGATTGGGGAGGGGACCAGAGAAAACTACAGAGTCCCACATAGTTTTGGCAAAGTTACACACCGATTCAATATTGATTTTAGTGACTTCCGATTGACGTAACCGGGTGTCATTACTGCCGACGTGAATTATGATTTTACTAAATTTACGTTTAGCCTTAGCCAGCAGTTTTAAATTTCCCTCGATGTCGCCTGCTCTGGCCCCTGGAAGACAATTAACTATGGTTGCTGGTGTCTCTTTCAACGAGCGTATGTTCAACTAAAAGTTAAACTTTTAGAAATTGTAAATTATTTCTTTTTCAATTTCTAGATAGCATCTAGACCCACTGTACTCCAGTCGCGGAGGATTTTTGACATGTTCTCTTCTCTGACCAGCTGGAGCAGGGCCTGCCGTGTGTCCTGCTTCTAATAGTTCCCCTTTCTTCCTCTCCTGCAAAGTAATCACACTTTGCCAGTGTCAGCTGGCACCGTGTTCCCCTCAGTGGAGTCAAAAACTTGTGGCAGGCGGATGCAGACTGAGAGTGAAGGAGACTTTTTCTATATCCAATGAGCCACACATTTTAAAATAGGCAAAGTTATAATAGTTACGCCTTTGTTATTGCCATGCATGAAATGATTATTTTGGAAAACAGTTCTTAACATTCAGCTTTGATACACAGAGATATATTTGATTAGCATTTTAATCAATGCAATACTTTACCTTACTTTGCAGATGTGTAGCAAAGGATGATGTGGAGTACACCACCATCTGGACATCTGGTGATATAAGCACTCAGACTGAACATATAGCTAAGCAGAGTGCGTGAGTTAAAGACACACTAGTCAACTTCTTCAGCTGGTTGCTTCAAGATGACATCTTAAGAAACTTTAGTGAAGTAATCAAGTCACATATCAAAGTAGTAAAGCATACCAATCTTTTGTGTTTGGTGCTGTCAAGAGATAATTTATGTAAAATGCAGCAGGATTCAGGAGATTCTTAAAGTACTCCTTCCACCCCCTGACTATATTCTCAGTTGAGATAAGCAGAACAATATCCCCACTGTATCCCGTGTGGGCTGAAAGCTGCTTCCCCCTTCAGACGTGTCTGACAGTCTGCTGGAATCTCTTCAAGGCTGACCAAAAGCCTAGATCCATGACCTCGCTGAACTCCTCCCACGCCTGAGTTTTTACTTTGACAACCTTTGAAGCTACAGCCGGTTTGGCCCGCTGATCAGCTGTCTGCAGAGTTCCACAAGCTGACCGAGTGAAAAGACTCCTTCTACAGCTTGATGGCTCTTTTTACCCCTGGTGTACACCGTCTGGTTCAGGGGTTGCTGCTGCATGTGCACTAACAACCTTAAGGCCACAGCTCCAATGTGTCCTCACATTTGGAGCTAAAAAGTACAGCACTGTTAATTTTACAATACCCAATGAATGTGAGCACATACAGTATGGATGTCAAACTTATTTTCACATACAGTCATCTTTGGTCTTAAGTGGGATGGAGTAAAGAAACTCCCCTTTGCATTAGTCTATGGATGTTTGAATAATAATTTTATTGTAATATGAGCAGCCATGGGCGAGATCTTTATCAATAGGAAACGTTGTAAAGCTTATGAACATACAGTTTTCCAATGCCATCCAGTTGGAGGGATTGGAGTTTTTGCCAGGCCAATTCTGGTCCCAGGGCCTTGTGTTTGACACCCCTGATGTATAGGAACAGTAGTAATACGTTTGTACATTTACTCATGTATTGAACTTAAAGTATTTCTATCTGATGCTGAATTTCCACTATTTTAGATGCAAATATTGTACTTTGTAGTTTAATTTGATTTCTGATTACATTTCCTGATTTTTGCCTCCCCTCTTCCTCACCTTTCACTGGATCCCTTTCATGTAATCAAAATAAAATAAAAAAAATCATGGAAATTCCTCTAAGTGGAGGAGCTGAATCAATCTAATCATCACATCCTTTCTCCCTGAAACGTTGTTGAAGTTCAGCTGGCGGTTGTAGCTCAAGATCAGGATCTTCTATGGCCCAGGATCTTTTCAGGGCATCAGAGGATTGTGTGGTCATTAAACAAAACAAGTCTGTAATTATTAACACACTGCCCTTTAATGGCCACAGATGAAGGTGTCAGAAGCTCTCACTGTAATTTATTGCACAACAACACCAACACATTAGTCCTTCATGCCTCACTACGTAAGAAGAAGTTTTTTGTTAACGTATGGCCATAAATACTCAGTGATAATTATTTTTGATACTTCTTATGGCCATCATTGTCCACAAAGGTATTAAAAGTATCAAAACATATTATAAGAACGTGCCGCAAGCTTTTGTAGCACTGTTTTTTTATTCATATATTCGCCCCAAACTATAATTAAGTCATTACCTGGGCCACAGATGGTGAGACAAATGAGTAACATAGATTAAATTTGGTTTGATAAGAGTTAGATTGGGATTCAAACACAGTTCCAACACAGAGCATGAAATTCGGGGCCACATGAGAGCTTTTTGTAATTTGCATTTATATACAAGTGTTATAAAGATAAATTATATAGATTTATTCTGATAAAACTTCAGCCTGCTCAAATGCAAACCTTTAAAAAAATAAACATCAAATTGAGTCTCAGAAATATCCCCGGAAATATGTCGGATTGGATTGATCTGCAGAATCTCTGTAAATTAAGTAGTGACTGAAATAATGCAAATGGATGGCGAGATCAAATGCAGCTGGCACATTTGATGATCCCATTATTAGCAGGGCTCGACCTATTTTTCACCTGAGAAATGTGGTGATTAAAAATTAAAATGCCCATTATACTCCATACATCAGGTGCTTTCTGACAGCTGTTTCGCTGACGTCACAGTTTGTGACACTGAACCTGAGGAAAGGCTCCGAGTGTGAACATATGGGCCCGGCGAAGGTTTTATGTAACTGGAATGATGCTTCATTCCCAGTACAGTTATCTCTCATGATTAAACTGCATGCTAGAGGAAATAGTGAACATTTCAATCACCACTGAAGTACTAGTCAGCTGGTAACTCATTACTCCAGAAGTAATTTCCAGGCGACCAGTTGCTACGTAGCAACAGGTCACAGACGATATCCGTCAACACAGCTCTGCCCCTCCTCTCATGATCAAATAGTCGCAGCTCGAAGTCCTTGACTATTTGTCAGTCTTTGTAATGCGTGTGTGTTTTTGCTGTGCAGCAGATCGCAGTGATGTCATCATCAGCTTTGTTTGCTTCAGAGAGGCCCGACCTTCACACAGTGTCACCCTCCACTCTGAAAGTGTGGTTTTTGCAAACAAGTCTATTAGAGGTGTTGATGGTTTGCCCTGAATGTAAAACTGCGCTATTTACTGTACGTGTTATTTTATACATTCAGAGAATAAAAATCTGTTTTTCTGCTTCATCACAAACCTAAATATTGGAGTTCTGCTTGCAATTTATGTAGCGTCCTTTCTTAATCCAGCACATAAATCTACTTGCACCATCCGGTTGTCTCAGATCAACATGTGATTTATTTTGATTTTGCACATAATGTAACTAATACACTAACTCCTAATCTGCTTTTTGGAGGACGAATCATTAGCAGTGAGCCGCAAAGCTGCAGAGGAGAATGCCACAAAGCTAATGGAGCAAACAAATTATGTCAAATGATGTAGAGTGGCAGACGCTTCGTACCAGTTTACACTCCAACAAGCATGTTTCCCTCTGAGGCTCCGCTGCTCCGACGCAGACAAGGAACACGCTGAGGTTTTGGTAAATGTACTGCAAAAAATATTACTACTGTTAATGAGTTAGTTAAGGTAATCAAATAAGTTAACATTCAGTACATAAAGATTGTTTGTATGACTGCTCTTTGCCATCCTGCAAATACCACTATAGTTCACAGATCTAAGTACATTTTCCTCCTCCTCTTCTACTACTACTACAAATAATACAAATATTAATACTAATAATAAAACCCTGTTCTGCCTTTGTGTGTGTGTGTGTGTGTGTGTGTGTGTGCGTGTGTGTGTGTGTGTGTGTGTGTGTGTGTGTGTGTGTGAAGACATTTGGGCCGACTCTTTACGACTCTGCATCAGTTCATTGATGTTTGAGTGGATGTCTTGTGCTGGTGTTATTCAGAGTGTAGAAGCTTCTTCCAGTCATTTCTACCTCCAGCTGTAAGCAGGTTATTAGACAAGGTCTCACTCTTTTATTGGTTTATTGACAGTAAGGATCTTGTTTCGACGAACAGTTCCTTGATTAAGCAGATGGTCTTGGATAACCATGACGTATTGGAATATTAAATACCTTGTGTTAGTTGTATTCTATACTGTGGTAAATTATACCCTGATTTCCAGCTGCAGCTAGAGGTCATAGACCAGATGAGGATGAAGCGAGGCTAATGTTGCAGAGAATCCGGATAGGCCGAGAAGCGGCCGACTCTATACCTGGTAAATGTAGCCGTAGTAATAAAGGCACTAGTTAGGAAAAATCCAAACTGCACAGACTGAACAGTGCCCTCTGGAATTGTAGCCCTGTTTAAAGCTTTAGGTCTCGCAGAACCTGCCTTCTAATTTGTGTAATTAAGGCCCAAACCAGGACTTCCCATTTGGTTTCTGTGGGGATGTTTCGATTCCGTTCATAGTACGAGAGTATCGAGATGGAAACTTGAAAGCAACAAATAATATTTTTCCATGTGAATATCATTCACCATCCAAATGTGCAACACTAACAGTTTGGGTAATTTTGAAGCGTTTGCAGAAGTATTGTGGGAAGTAAATCTCACATGTGCCATCCTGTCGGCCTCGTCCTGGCTGCTCTGGTCTCTTGCGTGCATCGTCAGCCCTGCTGACTAGATAATGCTTTCATTTCAAAACTACTCACCCTGCAGTCCTCTCTAATGTTGGGCTATCACAGCGTCTGAATCTTTAATGCCCAGATGATATGTCCACAAAGGAAGTAGCCTGTTTAAATATGTACCCCATCCCGTTGTTCTGCCAGCTTCATTACCACGGTTATCTGTGCACGGCATGGGATTTATAATTTATGTTTCTCAAATATTCCCTCAGACGAGTAGAAACATACACAGAAATGCAAACACACACTTGCTTGTCCGCTGAGCTACTCCAGATTAATCACACTAGAAATGATCATATGGAGAACTATTTATATGTATCAGTAAACACAGTAGATCAAGGGGTCTGCAGCACTTTGATATGGCTGGCCACTGATTGTTAGAGTGTCTAGGATGCAAATACAGCTGTCTGTTTTTGCTGCATCTAGTCGTCTGGGGGCCGATAAAAGCAGGTTGCATTCACAGGCTCGCTGAGCTGTGAGTGCCTTCAAACAGCGTTGACCCCTCAGTGCCTCCTCTTTTATCTCTGTACTTTACTGTCTGTGACAAGGTCAGTTACTGTAGCAATATTGATTGTTTAGATTTTATTAAGTGTACCCTTCAAGTCATGGCAAAGGCGAACAGCTTGGGGAAAAAACCCCGTACAATTAGAAGACCCTGATGGTTTTGCAGAGCCATCGAAAAGCACTTGTTTTCTATACGAGCGAGGATTTTTTTGGTAGTATATACAGTAAGATCATGTTCGTACTGGTGTATTTTAGGCATTTTATCTACAGCATCACCTTTTTCCTCAGAGTCCAGCAAAGGTGTGGCAGTGCCCTAGGATGGTAGTCTAGTGCACTCGCCTCTCACCTTGGAATAGACTTCATTCCCTTTTGACCTTAAATGGAACTAGCTGTTTACAGTCAGGGGATAGTCAAGGAATGGAGGTTATGGACAGTGGCGTGGGCAAATGGAGCTCAGGTTGCTGAAATGACACTTTCCCAGCATTCAAGTGTTGAATCACAACACCACCTGGATGCTTTTCCCTGCCTGATGCTACTGCAATGTTCTCTTTACCTGCTGTGAATATGCAACGTGAATAAAGTCAGATAGAAATTCTTGCTTTTTGTTTTGATGTTTCAGCTACTGTATACCTTCCTCTGGTCCATATTTATGCCTTCATACATTGTGCACCATAGCTCCAGATGAGCAGCTGCAGCAGGCTGCCATCGGCCATGACTTCAGGTGAAGCTCATTCCACCTTCATGAGATAAGGCTCCTGGCAACTGATTCACTTCAATAATTCATGACACATGCATGATAGCTGCGACTACTGGATGGGCGAGTGATATCACAGAGCTGCACTGGAATTTATGGAAGCGGAGACTAGCTACATAAAAACTAGTACTCAGCTTACACTTCCTAAAGTGCACACTGAGGTTAGTTAAGTGACACCTCCCTTTTCAGTGATGATAAAAACAATTTTTAGCTGTTAGACTTGAATGATAATAGCTAAAAATCTAAGTTTAATCCATTTCTAACCAGGCTTTCAATTCTGCTGAATATAATAAAGAAAAGAAGGTTGTTTACTTGCATATGTATGAAAGCAGCAAGGCTGAGAACAGACCGCGGTCACTCTGCTATACGATAAATGAGTCAGTAGCAAAGTTTCCAATGCAGCCGTTGGTATCTTTGGTAATAAAGTTGTAGAGTTTCTCTCATCATGAACACATCTCTAGATTAGCACCCTACCTTCATAACACCATATCGCACTGAGACGAGCTGTAATTAGTGCCTCAAACAACGCTGAGGTCAAAGCACAGCTTTTTTGCACTGTTTCACAAGCACAATTTTAACAACACATTCAGAGATTTCCAGCTAATTTTAAACAACAGGAACCACTGAATGTAAACCTCATAATCTTGTGTTTGCGAGCAACTACTTACATTAAAAAACTGTGAAAAGATGAAGTAAATGAAAGTCTAATTAGTTACAGTTACTGAAAGGAAAAAGCCACATAATGAAATTTCAGTTAAATGCTGGTGGAAACCAAAGGTTTGTGTGTCTGTCTTTATTCTTTCTGTTGCTTTGCATCATCTACACTTATCTTTATCATTTCTAAACTATAATTTTCAGCAACTTATTGAGACCAATATTTGGTATCATAAAAACAACTCACAACAAGAAGACCTCTGGTTTGAACCCGCAGCCTGCAGGCCCTACTGTGTGGGGTTTGCATGCTTTCCCATGCTTATGTGGGGCACTCTGAGTGCTTCCTCACACAGTCCAAAGACATGTATGTTGTATGTTGTGTTGACTGGTTGCATGAATGGTTGTCTCTCTCTCTCTCTGTGTAAGCCTTGCAATAGACTGGTCACCTTTCTACGGTGTACCTGGCCTCTAACCCTATGACATAGACTTCCAGCCTGGGTTGAATTTGATTTGCGTGGCTCCTCGTTTGCCAGTAAGTCCATACTTTTTGTTGTAAGCAGTAGTCTTTGGCTGTCAGTCAGAGCTGCTTTGAGTCCTGGAAATTCACCAAAATCTCCCTTCTTGAATCAGGTAAGTCCCCTAAGGCCACTGCTTGGAGTACAACGCATTAACCATCAGTGAAAATGAGCTCAAGTCAGTCTAATGTCAATTAGATAACGCCTAACCCTAAACATCCACAGCATGTAGATGTTTTCCTCCTTTGGAGTCTTTCCCAGTTAAAACATTTGTTCCAGAAATGAAGAAATGAAATAAATTTACTTTCAAGTAATGGAAACATTACTTTAATTGTTACAGTTTTAAAAGGGTGGTAACAAGTGATGTCTCTCAACAGGGAGTCACTATGTAGATCCACACAAATCAGCAAGAAAGTGGAAAATGTTTTTGTGTCCAGAATATTTTAATGTAATATAATTAACCTGATTAGAGTCATGCTTCTAGCAACAAAAGGCTCCCAACAAAAAACAGTTAATGTTGCCATGTTCCACTTAACAAAATGTCTGAGTTGCAACTATACAAAACTACAAAAACGGCCTGTCTCCCCTGTAAAAGCAGAGGTTTTCATAGAATTTGATCTGGAGTAGTCAGCCGTGTGCTAATGCAACCAAGGAGGAAAGACATCAATAATGATTGTAAAGAAGCAACTGTTGCTGTCCGTGAAACCAGAAAGGATTATATGACCCATTCCAAACCATCAGAAGATTGTTCACAAGTGGAAAACATCTGAGGCTGTTGTCTGGGAGTGGATGGAAGGTCAGACCATTAAACAGAGACTTCAGGATACCCTGGAGCTTCATGTCAGACTCTACGGGGCTCAATAAGCATTTAAATAAGAAGCTCATATGGTTTGTTTGCAGGGTTTTCCAGGACAAAAGCTCTTCTCTGTAAAAAGACCACAGCCGCACAGCTTAGCTCTACAAAGTCGAATCTAGACAACCCACATGACTTCTGTAACACTGCCTCTGGGACAGAGGAGACCAAAGTGAGGCGGTCCGGCCGTCGTGCACAGTGTGCAGCGTATCGTCCAAACACATCCTACCAGCTGTGGCAGGGTCAGGACCTGGGGATCTGCACTTACTGAGCCAACCATGAACCTAACTGTATTTTTTTCAGTCTGTTTCTCATTTCTTAATTATTCGTGGCCTGTTCCAGTGAGATCCCACCGTTAAATGTGCTGAAATACTTGTCATTGCAGTTTAGTGTCACAGTGACAAACAGGTTGGCTCACACGTGAAAGTGTCCTGTTAGTACCAATGAGCAGTTAGTCATCCCTCCTGGCTTATCTGCCTGCTCACACTGCTGAACAGAAACCCGACGCCTTCACAACAAAGGCACCGGTGATGTGAAGAGATGAAGTACGAGACAGAACGCATCGACTGCTACCTGAATGACACACAGCTTCCAACTCGGTGCTAATGCTCATGCGCTGCTCACTTCTGTAGACCTCGGGTAACATCTCTGGTCCACAGCTGGATTTACAGCTGGTCTGACCTCACCCTGTTTCCTGTTGATTTCTGGGCAAAAAATGGAAAGTAATATGAGCTAAAAATATACTTTAAAAACCAGCAATCACTTTATCAAATTATTTTTAAAATGTATTATTATGACATAATAATATAAGCCAGCAATTTTCGTTTTGAGCTGGATTTAGATTGGAAAAAAAGAAGAAGAAAAACAAGTAACATTTGTGCCAAGTTTGACACAGATCATTTCATATCCAACCTGTGTGACAAAAAATGATTACATTTAGCTCACAAAGGATTAGTTAGCAGTGGTTTTCCTTCTCCTCTTGTGTAAATCCCATCAGAGCTGGCTGCATGCCCGCTGTGTGCTGTAACAGGGTTTCAGGCTGACACAGAGATGGTGTGGTCATCTCTCAGCGCCACCTGTCAGTGATCACAGCCAATAACACGTCCATGACCCCCTCCCTGCAACAACAACAGCCTTATGGTGATAAATACAGCATAACGTAGCTGCATTACACCCTAAACATGTCGACGGTGACAGGGTTTCACAGCTGGTTGAATGTCAAACAACTACTTTGTTTCTATATCACATGTCTTTCCTCTAACTAGAATCAAACTAGCAACCGTTTGCTTCCCAAGTAAAAAGGGTTAACCACTGTACAAACACTCGGCTGAAAACTATAAACAGCTTCCGAGTTAACCAACCGTAAAAGTGGCAAAGATGACGAGACAATCTTCCCTCAACGTCCTTTTGTAGTCAAGCGCATCCTGTCGTATCGCGTAAGCGCGGCCAGCTTTGAAATTGACCTTGACCGAATACCTGCACAGAAGATTCCTGTTCCAGCGGGAAGTCTGAGTATGTCAGCATGTCGCTGCTAAGCCGCGCTAGTTGTTTTGACTATGTTGTTCCAATTAAGAGCGTCTCAGAAAGATGCAAAGAGCCTTCATCACATGAAGGGATAACAACTCTGAAATGAGTTGACTGAACTAAAGAGGACGCTGAGAAATTATATAGTGAGATTTTCACTACATGGTAGTATCACAGAGATGCTGCACACGGCTGAGCTCACATACTCCTTGCTCAGATGTCACGTGACACTCCCCTTAATGTGCCCAAAACTCCATTTTTCATCATCTGTAAATATTAGACTGAACACGTTTTTAGAGGACTGAGCATTGAGATGTTATCGGTGCTTCCTCTGTAGAAAGTCCTTCATCTCATGGCTCATGAATATTGTTTAATAGCAGATTAAAAAGTATATGGTTTTAAAACAAGAATGTTATTGCTTATAGTGCACAACATCTGCAGAGTTTTCAACTGTAATACTGGCTCTGAGTGCAAAATGCCAGCCATTCAAGCCAAACAGGTATGTTTGGATAATTTATTTGGCCTAATCTGCAGCCAATCAGCGACCTTGTTCAGGAAGAGGAAGCTGCAGCCGGAAGTGATTGGACAGCTGGATGAGCACTACTGGTGCTACGATGACAACACTTGAAACAGATGTTGAAGCAGCTGAAGTGGTGGTAGTGGGGTGGTGGGGTGGGGGATGGATAACAAAATATTGTGCATTTCAAAACTGAAACACAATAACCAAAGAGTACAGCTCCTGTTTATACAGAACATGTTTGCTCCCTGTTGTTCAGAGTTACACACGCGACTATTCTCAGGGCTTCAAAGCCATCTGCTTCCATCCACCACAGACTGTCTACTGGGAATTTCACATTTTCTCAAGGGCATCTTGACACTGTAGTGACTGATGGAAAGCATAACCTGACAGTGTTATTATGTGTTTCACTCTACGGCAGCTGTGTGGTATCAGAATCAGCACAATCCAGTGCTGACCCATCACACCACAACAGCTGGCTCATCTCTGTGCTACAAATGGCTCTGGGGATTTGGACATGTGCACATCTGGCATGGTGGTAAGTTTGTTTTTATCTAGACCAATTCATGTAGTCTTCATTTTACTAGTGGTTTAAATTAGTGTGTTGGTTTGCTTGCCTGTCCAGCAATTTATTCCTTTGGTCTGTACCGAGATTTGCTGATTAAAATAAATTCCTACATGATTCATTCTAATTCTGACTTTTTCCTGTAGCGCTACTGTGAAATTGATTTTTCTTGTTCTGGGCGAAATGACATGAACCAATACAAAGTATGGTACACACACCTGGTTCTAGTAAATCCTAAATACTTGATTTTTAAATTTGTCACCAGCTTACCTGCACAGATACTGGCTGGACCAATTGGTTGTTTTTGGTTGTTGTTGTTTTTAGGTCTGCCTCTTCTTCTTTTGTCCTCCACTTGTCCATTTTTTAGGTATGCACTGCACAGGCTTACAGCTAAAAGCTTTTAGGGAATCATCTTGTTGGTGCAAACTTTTATTTTATGCCTGCCAAAGTGTGTTATCATTGGCGTTTTCTATGCAGCTAAATAAATGGGAACAGATTATGTGTGTTTGCGACAGGCTGCTTGTAACAAAGTGCCCAGTGATAAAATAATGTACTTTAAATTTAATTACATTTCTTTACTAAGATTTTACGTGTAGACACAACTCTGGTTCATCCGTCGTTTTAGAAACAAACAACTGTGACAGCTTAGAAGCAAAATACAAAGAAATAAAGATCAGGGCTCTCACACTCGGGTCCTCGAGGGCCGCCGGCCTGAAACGTTTCCATGTGTCCCTGTTGCAACACACCTGAGCAGGACTCCGTAGAACCTGGCTGCATGCTGAGGTGGTGATTTGATTCATGCTACAGCTGCTCATGTTTATTGAACACGGTGCGATAAAAGTACTTTTAGAAGTACATTTTTCCAAACATGTACATTTACATAAATTTACTTGAGTACGGTTGGGGGTTGGCATGCAGCCAGGTTCTATGGCGTCCTGCTAATGACCTATTAATTGTATTCAGGTGTGTTGCAACAGGGACACATGGAAACGTTTCAGGACAGCGGCCCTTGAGGGCTGGAGTTGGAGACCCCTATTTTAGATAGTACTGCAGAAAGTACTGGAAATCTGTATCACTAGCTATTAGATGATTTTATATATATTAATTTTTTTTTCTCCAGTATTTAAAACTGTAACGCTTCCCATCACGCCATCAGGATAATGCTAAGATAATGCTGTTTCATAATCATCTATATTTTCTGTCACTGGTGCAGATCTTCTGGGCTGCTTTGAGTCACGAGAAATAAAACCTGAGCTCGACATATTACCAAACCTGATGTCATAAAGCAGATAATGGTGCAGATCTGAAACACAACACTGAATGCCTCATTTTAGCAGCAAATGAACCCTCGCCATACAAACGAAAATACTAACTTTTATTGCTCTTGGTGTTGCTGAAAATATCAGATGGTTCCAGAGACAGGCAGTGACTGACAAGGTGAGCATAATCACTGCCAAGGTTGGCTGACTCCACCAGGCTGTATCTGATAAATTAAATGAGATGAAGAAATGATGGAGTGCAAAACCCAGAAATGCAAACCCATTACTCTGGCTCTCTCTGCAGGTTTGTCTTTTTCACTGAGCTCAATCTTGTCACTAATGCGACAGGTGAGCAGAAGGAAAAGCAGAAGGTTCCCAAGTTTACAGAGTTGTTGGTTTTTTTACTTCTTTTGGAAAACATGAGATAGCAGTCAGGAGGAAGAGCGACACATCTTGTTTACTTCCAGTCATTTGGATGAATTTACATTCTCAGACTCAAACCAAAGCATGCAAACTGTCTGCGACAGATACTAACTTGCTGAAAACTTAAAAAGACTCATTTTCATGTTTAGAATTTAAAAACAAAGACAAATCTGTTCCTCCTGCTGGAGATTTAAAAATACTCAGAAACTATTATCTATAATCTTAATCTTAGCTGTGTTTTATTATGTTCACCTGATGATGACTCAGCAATGCAGGTGCTTGTTTCTTGTTTCTGTGTGAAGTCAGGAGCATCAGCTACAGTCAGAAAACTGGATTGCATTCTGTGTGTCTCTAACATGCACGTGCACATGCACGCGCACACGCACAGATCCTGATCAGCAGTCACTATCTGAAGCTGCTAATTCATCGGTGACTGGTGAACTTAAGTGTGGCGGGCGTGGCCTGTGGTGCCGTGCAGGGAAGGTGGACGCACCTGTACGGCATCTGCAATCATGCCCCGCCACCTTAAGTATTTTCACCGGGTCCTGTGAAGTTGGTTGTTGTGAGTTGTTATGTCGAGCTGGCAGCTGGAGAGCTGCAGCTCTGTGAATGTGTGGACAGTAAATAAAGTATGCTGAAAACCATAAACGTGTCTCCGGGTCTGCCGTGGTCCGTTACATTAAGCATCTCTGAACTTACCAGAAAAGATGTGTGGAGGTTGTCCTTTGACTCAGACTTTGGTTCAGTGGTCTCACAGTTGCAGTGCTCTGCAGGGTCAGTGAGTAAAATAAGTCTTTACAACTGAAAGCAAACAGGCGATTTTCACATTAGCTGAACCAACTACTGAATTGAAGAGCTTCAAGGAGTCACTCTTGCACTGAGTCAGGGTGGCTATGCTAATTTTCCATCTTTTTAGCAAATTGTAATTGGCTTAATTTCTCCTTTGATTTAAAATCACCAGGCTACATGAACAAAGCTACAGAGCAAAGTAATGCAGACAGCTGAATGCAATAAGTAAGTAAAATTTTATTTTCATTACACCTTTTAAGGCAAAAATCACAAAGTGCTCCACAGAAAAGCTAAAACATAAAACCAGAAATCAACCAATAGTAACAGAGGTCATTATAGCTCGTGTGTTTTGTTTCTTAGCGAGTGGGAAACCTTCAGGACTGGAACATAACTCCAAGTTCAAATGATGAAAAACTGACATTCATCATAGTTGTCAGCATGAGCCAATCCTCATGTTCCATGTTAAAAGATAGAAAGACTTCTGATGTTAAAACACCCAACTTTACAAACAGATTTCTTCTAGCGGATCTCAGTAGAACTGAAAATTTATATGGAAACTCATATATTGTATAATTATCCCATGTAAAGCAAAATGATTATTATTTTATTTAATTTTGATGATTGTGGTCTTATTGTTCATAGATGTCAGAAATTCAGTAAATTATTTTATATATATATACATATATATATATATATATATATACACATTAGTATATTGTAAAGAAACTGCAGGGAACAATTGGAAGAGTTGAAGAGTGGTCATATAAGTGGGGTTTTAAATTTTTCATTGATAAGACCAAGATAATGTTTTTTACAAGGAAAAGAGTTGGTGAGGATGTCAAGCTTAAGTTGTATGGTCAAGGATTAGAAAGGGTTAGTAAATTTAAGTTTCTTGGATTGTGGTTTGATGAAAGGTAACATGGGCTGCACACATTCAGAAAGTGGTGCACAAATGTAAAACAGTATTGAATGTAATGAGGTGTTTAGTTGGGAGGAACTGGGGAGTGGACAGGAAGTCTTTGAGAGCCAAATACACTGGGTGGGTCAGGTCGATATTGGATTATGGATGTGTAGCATATAAATCAGCAGCAGACACAACTCTGGTGAAGTTAGCCCATATTCAGTATCAGGCGCTAAGACTATGCACAGGTGCATTCAAAACAACCCCAACAGCAGCCTTACAGGTGGAGATGGGAGCGATGCCACTAGGAATGAGAAGAGAGCAGCTCATACTGAATTATTGGGCCTGATCTAAGGTATTTGAAGTCCACTGTGAAGTTTGATGATTTACGGTGCTGTTTCATCTGTCGGTGTGGAGGTGGACCAACTATGATGGTGTATTTTATCAAGTCAACATGCTGTTTACCAACAGATTTTAGAGCACTTCATGCTTCCTCCTGCAGACAACTTTTGTGAAGATGCCGAGTTCCTTTTTCAGCAGTACATAGCAGCTGCTCATAAGGGCCAAAACTACAACTAGATGGTTTTTTGGTTGTAATCTTACTGTGCTGTATGGACCAACCAACTCACCTGAGCTGCAGCTGCATCTTTGGGGTGTTGTCCAAAAGAAAATGAGAAACATCGGACCCCAAAATAAAGATAAAGTCAAAGCTATGAAAGTAGGCTGGGCTTCAGTAACACCTCAGCAGAGCCGCGAGCTGATTGGCTCCATGGTGTTCATGTCAGAGGAAGCCCAGCCAAATACTAAATGAACAGGCTTTTCAGAAGTTAGACATCTGTTTGTATTGACCTTAGGAAATACTCAGTAACTAATCTGTTGGTGTACTTCTGAGTACTGCTATGTAAAATCACAGATGGCTCTCAGTTGTTTGGGTGAAGGACAGCTGTGTAAGGATTTTTCTTTGCAAAGTTCATAACCTTGTCAAATTTGTGTCTGTAGAAATTATAATCCATCTCACTGTGGGGGGTAAGCTTCTTAGAGACTAAAGCAAATGTCCTTTTTCCCTCTAAGGACTGAGGGGAAACACCGCTCATGCCATGGTTTCATAATAGTGAGAGCCACACTACTGACATTTCAGCGTTTGTTAGTATGGGGGAAAAAAGTGAGCTTGGAGTTGGGAGAAGCACAGAGGTGCCAGTGTCTGTAAATGGACCGATCACTGCCTTATGTAACACTGGGAAGCATGCTATATCGCCTCCAAGGGAGTTCAGTGCCTTTCTCTTTATTTTCAACATATATATATATTTCTCTCCTGTGTGTAAGCAACAGCAAGCATTTCACAAATACACATGAACAATGCAGATACGTGGCTTATATGGGTGCAGTCCCTGAGATTTATATATGATCTGTTTCTAGTAGTTTGACATTATATTTGTTTTGATGAGTATGAAATGGACCGTACCCTGTTTAACTGGAAATTCTGTAATATGTTTTTGCATAATGCAACAAAACCTGCCATAGTCAGACATTCAAACACCTACCAGGGTTTGAAACCACCTTTGTAGCACATTTTACTAAGACTCAAAGATTAAAACCAGACCTGACAAACAGCCAGCAGCATCATCCAATGTTGCTTGTTTCAGTGTCTAATCAAAGGCCGGTTTAAATCTTGTGCTTTGTGCTCTGAACTGGATTCCCAGGCTGGTTTTGGTTAGTGGACCTGCTGCATACGACTGCTAGAAAACACGTTATGTTGGCTTCATGAAATTCCAGTGGGCCACTTGAAGCTGTGACCTTCCTGAAAAGGCTTCAGCACGTTGCTGATGATCTGAATAAAAATAAAAAGGACACTTATGAGGATTGCCAGTTGCTCTCATGCAAGCACCTCAATCAAAGCCACTAAAAACATGTGACAACTAAATGGCTTGGAGTGTGAAAATCACTGTTCTGTGTCAGTTTGAAGCAGGGTTATCATGCCTAATGTGGGGATGGATCGCAGTGCTTGAGCTGCAGGTTGATGGTGGACACTGGAGTTTAATTGTCGAGGAGGCCAAACTGAATTTTAATGCAATCAGGCTGTTTGTGCTCTAGTGTTCAGCATCAGCACAGATCAACTTTTAGTTGCTCCCCATCCAAAAAAAAAGAAAAAAGAAAAAGCAAGAGTCCTTTGTCACATTACTCACTCGCCTGCCAAATCTGTGCAACTCATCATCACTGAGCTGACAGCAGCCCATAGTTTTTACTGATCATGTAGGGTAATTAGTCTCGCTGGGGGATTTTTAATGCAGAAAGTACAAGCAGAATAAAGGGTGAAGTACTGGCATGTGTCTGCAACCTAAACTCCACTCCATAAATGATAAATGATTTTGCTATGTTTGAAATTAAAAAAGAGAGGGTGCAGGACCTCGTGGGCTACTGATCAAACATGTAATAGTTGAAGATGATTTTTCCCATAAATTCTCTGTTTACTTAGAAATGTGACAAGGGTCCAAGGAAAAAAGCATATCTTGAATTAAGTTTTCCCCCCTTAATCCTTGTATATATATGAGTTTATGCATCAGGGATGGTGAGCACATGTCATTTCACTGAGGACAAATTCAGTCTTTTCTCCACACCGACAGAAATCAGCTCACAGCACGGCCACCTGCAGGAGGTTTCACATGGCTCGAGGATTGTCACCACCAAAAGTAGCAGGAGGGAAAAACAGGAGTGTTGCACTGAGGTTTATTCACTGATGTTCATTCTAATTGAGCACGACAGCACAGAAATATGTCACTGGAATAGAGATGAATTATTCTTACAAGTCTATCAACAACTAACAGAAAGTGTTCCATCATCACAGAGGCACAGCGCATTGAAGAGCCCGGTAAATGTAATGTGCCACCTCTCATCAATCATTATCACATTTAGTGGAGTTTTAGCACTGATGCAGATCTGCACATTCTCTATAATGTGCATCTGTATCCCTTCAAAATCATCCATCCTTGTGTTTTAAACTTATGTTTTTTTCTTCTTCTGGTGTCGACATTTCCGTCCCAGTCTTCCTTATGTTTATCTAAATCTCTCCATCTATCAGCCCCTTTGTTTTATTTATGTGCATCTGTTTTCCCTTTCTGTGTTTTCAGGTCTCACAGTGATCATATTTGCTCATCCCACCAGCAGCATTTGCATGCATCATTTTGCGCAACTGCAAACCCATTGTTCAAAGTATTTTGTCAGGAAATATACAAGTTAGTATTTTGATTGAGGAGAAGGAGCCGTCTGACCCCAGCGTGATAAATAGACATCAGATGAAATGTGGCAGGTCTGGGAGAGCTGCGATGTGAGATTGTTGTGTGATGTTTGAGAGCGCTGAGGGAAAAAAAAAGGTCGTTCTAACCTGACAGTCTCGGTCTCAGTGGTTGACCTCCGCATCACGCTCCCTCTCGGCACAAACAACAGCAAACATCCGTCCATCCAGTTTCTGTTCCTGCTTGTTTAGGATCGCACCCTTTGTGAGAGGTCAACAGCCTGGATGAACAAATGTACGCCCACAGCAAATGTAAAGGCTTTTTATTGGAAATGATATGTATTTGTTTCCACGTGCAGTGATAAGTTACACATTTGTATTTATTTTAAAATGTATACTCACAAGCCACTTTATTAGGTACAAACCAGGTTGTTAGGTTGCTAACAAGAAAAAGTCTAATGAGCTGATCCCAGTGTGCGTTTAAGCATGCGTGCCAAATTTGCTCCAGAGTTCCAAGCAGGACATTATTTGTGGAACGGCCACTCAACCTGGACTTTCCACTAAAAAAGTCAAAATAGCTCCAAATACCTTAAGTTAACAATCCAAGATGATGTCACTGACGTCACACCAGCTTTGAATCTGCACAGCCACTGTGGTGTATTTGTGACTCTACTGATCAGAGTCTGTCCATGAATGCGCTGCAGTTGTGTTTTTAGGCACAAAAAAACCAACTCAGCACTACCGAGGCGGATCTGACAAAGTGGCTGCTGAGTGTAAAGTAGCTACTTCCTGTAGCTTTGTGAGCGCTCATTCAGTTCATTACTTCACACGTCATTTCAGATGGCTGATAATATTTCTCATTAAGCCAACTTAATTTTGTTGGGACACAGATTTCTTGATGTCTTCAATGTCTTCAATCATTAAAAAACCCACAGAAACAATATGACAAACCATACCACAGAACCTACAATGGATCACAATAAAGAAATCATAAGACTGATGCATGTTTTAAAGATGCTGCGACAGCCTGCCAACCTGTCCGGGTTGTGTGCCGTGCCTTTTACCCAGTGACAGCTGGGAAATATTCCAGCCCTCATCCCTGTGAATCTGAATTGGATTCAATGGTTATTAAATGGTTAGTTAGCTGCTGTAAACTGTCAGAATATTTGTGTCTAATATTTGGCTGTGTGAAATCAGTAAGTGGTTGCTAGCTCGGTTGTTTATAATGGAAACACGATAGCGCTCATGTGATGAGGTTGGCAGCAGCAGGACTGAGGCTGCTTTGGCTCTCGTGAACTCGTGCACCCATTTGCTGCTTCTGTCAGATCGGAGGATGGCGACGCGTTCTTCAGCTTGCTGCTGTGACCCGGTGTGATCGCTATCTTGAAGCCCTGAAGGCATGGCTTTAAAAAGCCCCACACTGTCACCCACCCACCCAGACGTCATGGCTTATTATAATAACTGAGGAGGTAAAACGCTCGTTCCGTAAGTTTTCCCGAACATGTCTCTGAAACATTTGGATCCTGACAGATTCCTGCTGGCTGGAACATTAGCATCAAACATCCACAGTGAAAGTCAGTGAGCACTGTGACTCTGCCATTTGAACAAACACAACCATTGTTTCAGGCAGAGTGTTTTAGGATTAAAGAAGCAGTGATGTGGGAATGGTTTTAATGCGGTATATTCAGCTAGTGTTGTGTAAACTTGGCCTTGAAATGGTTTTAGAAGCTAATCGTGTGGTACCAGGAGTTTATAGAGTAAAAGTCCCACCCCGTATTCAAGTTTTCTGCATCTTCACTAAAATATTTATCATGGTGCTCAGAATTGGTGGAGCAAAAAAACCTAACAAGTACATATTTTACCAATAAGACACACAAATCCTAATCGAAGCATTCACTCTCAGTCTTTGGCTTTTCCAACAAGCAAGTAATCCAGGCAGTCATTTTATTTCTGTGGCATCTTTATCACTGTTACTTATCTGGGAACATATATTGTTTCCTTGCACTTTATTTTCTCTTCATTGGAAGGTCTAATTTCCATTTATATTGCTACTTAATGCTCACAGCGGCCTGTGGTGAGGTTAACCCGGGGAGCATCCCGACGCAGCAGACGGGGTCCTCTGTGAGGCATCACTGCTGACATGAGCGCAGAGACGACGGACTGAATGTCAGCAGGAAGTTGAGCAGAAGGCGTGTGTGTTTAAACACGAGTGTGCGTTCAAAGAGAACGCAGATGCTCGTGTTAACTTTGTAGTTAAGTGATGCGTGTTTGGCTGACAACTTTTGGACAAAAAACTGAAAAATTCATTTTAATTTGCCCGTCGCTGCGCTCAGGTGAGAATTCTTCACAGTGTCCCCCCACTCCGTTGGAGGAGGACACAAACGAGGCAAAAATATTGGTACGACAGTCTAACACAACCTAGTTTCCTTTGAATTGGTTGACTCACTCTAAATAAAAACAACGGAAATCATTTGTGAAGTGGATAAATGGGAGAAAATCGGTGGATTGAAACATGAACTGTGTGTAAAACAAACTGATCCGCTACCATAATGCATGTACTGTAGTACTAGTTTCATATGATACTAACTGATCTGATGCTGAATGAATGAAAGAGGTTACCTAAGTAACCCTCTGAACCCAAGTAACCCTGAACAGCTCAACAACACTCTTGAGTTTGTGTTCATGTTCTGGGAAACAAGTTATCAGAGTAATGGTGTAAAGGATGTTACATCAGCGCTGACACTTATTATCAGACATCTTCACAGTTTCCTGAGGAGCTGACATTTGGCACTAGAAGTCACGGAGTAACAAAATGTTTGTTTGTCAGTTTGTTGGGAGATTAGACAAACGTTGGCATGTTTAGGATTGCTCCTGTGGCATGACTGCGGTTAAAGGACTAATGCAGCGTGCTACTACTACACCTGGGTAAACAAAGGGTCTGTACAAAATCAATAACTCAGGAAGATATCCAAAAATATCACACCATCAAAGCTTTAATTTTACACACACACACACATGCATACAGCATTTGTTGTATCCGTATCAGTGCTCATGTCAACTCCGCCAGTTTGACAGTTATGGTTGTTTTTTTTAGGACCTGGACAGAGAATTGTGTGTCAGAATAAATTGTGCATGCACTGTTATTGTGTAAACCTGCTTGATGACAGATAGGATACATGTTGTGGCACCAAATCACCTGCTGTGTCATCTCACCCTGGCAGTGACTGAGATACACACCGGCAATCAGAGGTCTACATTTCTGTGTAAGACGTACAGCACTCAGCCCATCATCTGTTTGTCATTTACTCAGTCAGCTCTAGTTAGGTATTCATATTCTCATCATTATTTTCAGACAGTGAGCTTCTAAAGGTTCAGTTTTCCATCAGCTTCCAGAGGGAAGTTTAGGAAGTGTCAGGGATCGTCCTCGGTACCTGCTGCTCCAGATCCTGGGAGACAACACAAAAGGGAGACTGCAATTGATTTCAGGCTTAGGTGACATTTGACCACACTGAGAAAGGTTCATTCTCAATCAGTGCTGTTATGTCATCGCAGACTATACTGCTGCTCACTGTCACAAAGCTTTCTCTTAGCTTTCCATGTAGGACTGAAGAGTTATCCCCCCAAAAAACAGCTATATATAAATATAATAAATATATAAACATGCTACTGCACACTAGAACAGCTGACCAAACATTTAACCCATAAAAAAAAACACATGGTGAAAATAGTGTTTCAAAATTGAGTTGAATTCCCAACAAAAGGTAGCAGCTTTCAAATACGAATCTTATCGTTCACAAAACGATCAATAGAGGGATGTGAGTATGAAAATGATGCCAATTACTGCCTATAGCACCAAGTGCTATGCCTTACACCAGGGGTCTCCAACTCCAGGCCTCAGGGGCCGGTGTCCTGCAGGTTTTAGACGTGTCCTTGATCCAACACAGCTGATTTAAATGACTAAATTACCTCCTCAACATGTCTTGAAGTCCTCCAGAGGCCTGGTGATGAACTAATCATTTGATTCAGGTGTGTTGACCCAGGGTGAGATCTAAAACCTGCAGGACACCGGCCCTCCAGGCCTGGAGTTTGAGACCCCTGCCTCACACCATTTGACCAGCTGTGTCACTTAACTTCAGCATTCAACATGAAATAATCTCAGTAATAAGTAAATAACAACTAACAAATGGACTTTATGTGCTTTCCCGTGGAGCATTGTCTTCCTGTCTTTTACCCACATCTGCAAATTTCTGGACAAAGAATAAAGTGACCTTAGTCTGTTTAGAAGCAGACTGTAATGTGTTTTACTCCATCATGAACCTGCAGGTTGTAACTTGTGAATGATGCCGTGAATGTTGTCATCAGTCAGGTTAAGATTAATCTGATTAACCTAACCTTTTTACACATGGGTGCCACTGCTCCTCTCGACTGTCCCATTGGTTTGTGGAGCCAAAAAGCCCTCCTGCATCTTAGAGTTGATTTCCTTTTATTTGTCATTTGTCATAAGAACGTCACATCCAACAAAACAAACAGAAAAAGTAGTAGTTTGTGCTGAACTGCTGTATGGTTGGATATTTGTTGGTCCAGATGAAAGCCACAGGATATGAAACTTTCTTCTCAGTGTTTTTCACCCAGAGTGTAGCCCTGCTGGCTTCATGAACAAAACACAGAGAATCTTGCTAATTGCACAGGCCAATTATGATCAAAGTGCTTTGCCTGGAAATGTTAAAGTTGAATGGCAAAAGTGTACTCTGGTGTCCTGCACACTGAGCTAATGCCTCATCATCTACTGGGGCCATAGCGAAGGTGAAACGGCTCATTAAGTCAATGACACTAATATCAGCAGTGACTGTTAGAATGATGTCATAGTCAAAAAGCTCCCAAAATACCCGAAGCTTTGCTCTAATCGGACGACTCCGACTGACCTCTCAGTGAATAAACCTTGACTCTGAGAACTATGAATACTTGTGTGTGTGTGTGAATCGAGGTGTTTAAAGTTGAGCAAAACTAATTTGCACTCCTTCCTGTAATATTTTCAGCAGCCTTGTGCAGCTAGCTGAGCCCCCTGCTTGGGCAGGCAGCGAGACTAATTCTAGACTAAAATTAGACAAAAGGCGAAGAGGACAGAGTAAAAATAGACTCACTTTCTTCCTTTACTTTTTTTTTAATTCGAGCAGAGCTATTTCTGTCTCATTTCTTCATACAAAGGCTGACAAGTCATTACTTGAAGCCATTATTTCTTCTTGTTTTGGCAGCTTGGCCGCCGGCATCGTATTCGATGTATCATCCAAGATTCATCTTCTCGTCAGCTTTGGCCCTTGAACATTTTTCACTTTCTTTTTATGAAGTTTCTGATTAACATCTAGAGTTCCTAATAAATCTGGCATCACTGTAGGGTGGAATTAAAATATCCCCATTTTCTTAATAGTTTCTAAACTCTGAGTTTACATCCCACACTATTCTTCATTAACATTTCTGCCTAAAGTCCTGAGGCTTCTCATGTAACTGCTTGTTTTTGTGAGGCAGACTGAGATGCTACACTTTATTGTCTCTATTTATTGAGTTCTACTCAAAATCTTTTAAATATTGATTTTGCTTTGGGAACTGCAATGTCTCCTGAGATACATAATCCCTTTTACAAGACAGACCTGGCACCATCATTGATTTACAACAATAGCACAACAGCACAGGAGCTGAGAGAGCGTATTGAAAGCCCATTCATGACTGCATAGCTCTAATTTGTTCTGAGGAGAATCGTGGTCTAATGCTCGATGGTCACATTTGTACAGGTTGTTTTTTTATTTCAGTAACTGATCGTTATGTACTACCACATGATCACATAATACCACTGTATGGATGTACGTCCTGGATGGAGGTCGTTATTTCCCAGGCGGGCTTAAATGTTAATACATCAGTCACACAATACTTAGTGGGATGACACTTAATATTATTAATACTTAACAATACATGGAATAATACCTTATCTGTGTAGAGGCAGTTTCTCTATAGGCTCCCTGGCTGATTCCACTTTAAGGAGCAGAGGAGAAGGTGTCATGGTGACCTAAGCTCCTAAGCTGGAGGTGCAGCTGGCATGCAGAGATTGGCCTCAGCTGGCACTGCTGGATGCTCCTCAGGTGGGAGGCGCCAGACACCAGTGCCAAGGTGGCTGTGCTTTCAAGTGCCCGAGGCCAGGGCTGCCCCTCAGTGCTCACTGCATACGTGACTACTCATGGATATGTGAAGACTACTGCCATAAAAAAAACAAACTAAGCAACAGCGTGTCGGTCTGCATCCATTTAAAGGTCAATTTAGATTTAATCTATTAAAAAAAAAAACTTGGTGGCTGGTGGAAGCTGCCGTGTTTCCCCACCACCTTGAGCTCAGGAGCTGAGATGGGCACCGGAAACGTTTATGGCATGTCGACAGCAGAGGAAAGGGCAGAGCTTGAAGATATTTGTGTGCCACGGGGACAAATTTTAATTTGTCACTTACTTCTGGCCCACATAAAGGCCGGGTCCTCAGAAGGATGCAGCCTATGAATTTGGACACAGCTTCTGTTAAACAAGTCTCACATCATATAAGAGTCCAACAATGTTAACTGACATAAAAGAAATCCTCAAAAGCTTCCTCAGTATCGCTGTCAATGGACAGAAGTGAGCTTTGCTGACTCATCGGCTCATATTGGACAAAGTTTTACTGCCTCATCTGCAGCAAACAGACACTTGACATATCGACAGCTGAGCCAAACACTGGACTCACCGCCTACACTCACCGCAGCTCTTTCTCCTACAGTAAAGTATACACGAATGGGGAGGGGTAAGGAAACGGGACTCAGTGAACTGCAGTCTACAGTCTACTGACATCTAGTGGTGACATTTTACACACAGTGCCTCTAAAGACTTCAGGCATTCAATTCAGGATTAGCCTCAGATTGTTTTGACCTTGTTTAAGGTATAAAGTAAAAGGTACAACCATGGCTATGGTTAACAAAATTCACCACATGTGTGCTGCAAATTACTTTTGAATTACTACAAATTACACATGTCTGTGAAGGTTCTCAGTCATCCAGGTCATCGTAGTCTAAGGAGCTGTAAGGAAAGGGCGTCTGGACTTCTTTAGGTTGCTTGAAGACGTTTCACCTCTCATCCGACAAGCTTCTTCAGTTCTAGGGTCAAATGGTGGAGAGTCCCATATTTAAGCCTTGTGGGAGTGTCCCTCGTAGAGGGACAATGGGCCCCCTACTGATCCTCTGCCTAATCACACGAGGTGTGAAAACGGGTGCGGGTCTCAATCAGCCATGGTTTCAGGTGAATTCATTGTGAAACCTGGCCTCACCCTATCATGTGAATTCCAGAGGTCAGATGGCCCAGGATGTGAGTGGGCGTTAAGGCGTCTGGGCAGGGATCTCAGAACTGGATTATAGATGGCAGACAGTTGGTGTCGTAAACCACCGCCTCTGTTCAAAGATGGCCGTTCACAGTGGACACAGATGCTTCTTTCACCCTCTGACCCTTTACATGTGTGTGTGTTCCTTCTTTTTTCCTTCAGGCTTGGAGGGAACATTTTCTGCCCGGTGTTGTAAGGTCCTGATTACTCCAAGTTTGTGTTCCAGAGGGTGATGGGAG
>VUQR01034381.1:0-10390 GCA_015108515.1 Hemichromis elongatus
GGTGATAGATTCAAAATAGAAACTGGTAATTGTGTATTTTGTGAAACAGAAGAGGAAGATTTGGACCATCTATTCTTTCTGTGCAATTTTATACAAATATTTTGGTTGGAATTTCATACCTGGCTTTACTCCAGTGGGATTCAAATTACCCCATTTACCTTAAATAGGGTAATGTTTGGAGTGTTTTTGAAAGAAAAGAAAGTTAACTATGGTATTAATGTCTTATTAATTTTGTGTAAGCAATTTATACATAAATGTCGTTTTTTTAAGACCAAACCAACACTAGCTTACTGGAAAAACGACTTAAAATTGTTGGTCAAATCTTTGACTTTAGTTAAAAAGAAAAAAGCTACCTTTTTTATTTCTTTTGTAGAAGATTTTGATTTAGTGAGGTAAAAATCTGTTAATTATGTGACCCCGTCTTTGTATCTTTTGTTATATATATGAAAGTTGTTAATATGTAAGAAATGCTTATTCTCTGAATATGTAATATATGGTGCATTATGTTTGTATGTTATCTTTAACAACAAAATAAAGGAAAAAAAAATTAATCAAAAGCATTACCTATAAAATGACTGTAGACCAGGGGTGTCGAACCAATTGTATTGAAATCTTCAAATCTTCAAAATTCATATTGCACTGGCTTAAATTATTGGTCTTCATGTTCTTTTGGTCCTCATCTGTGTCTACTAGCTCAGTGTAATATAAAAACACACCCAGTCAAAATCTAATTGACATTTTGACACTAATGTCACTAATCCGAATTAACCTTGGTTAAGTCAGTCGTTATCGTCAGGCACACAGATGGCCCTGAAATTGTGCACAGCCAATTAGCACTGCCATGTCTTATATGACACTTGAAGAAAACAGAAAACAGAGCCATTATTAATGTTATTACTGTCAGGGTAATATAGATTTGGGGCCGTTTTCACGGGACACTGTCATTAACCCCCTATTGCCTAGTGTATCATAATTGATAGATAAATTATTAAAAAAATTTTTTTAAACTTTTTTGGCTTTTACATAATCAGTGTGACCTTTAACCCCCTGTAAAACACAGATGAATTGCATAATACATTTTAAGCAATAGTTGCTTAAAAAATGCCAGATATAGCAAGTATTTAAAAAAAAATTCTGGTAACTTTTTCATGGTTAAGTTGTGCAAATATGAAAGAAAGAAGAGTAAGTGTTTAGAGCAGTCTAAAGCCTGAGTTTTGGCTGATGTATGTTTGCCAAGTGCTGACTTCATTAGTTATAACCAGCTTGGCCATGTTTAACATTAGCACTCACCACTGCAACAGATGTATGACATAAAATAAAGAAAAGCATGGTATGTCCATTTTTAAAACAAATAAATCTGATTTGGAGATGGTATAACACTTGAGTTAATAAGTAAGTACTGTCCTGATTATGCAGGCGTCTCAGCTGTGGCATCATGGATGAAGTTCCCTCATTTCTTAAACTAAAAATTCATCCAGGTTCTAGAAGGATGCCTTTCATGTTGCACAGGCGCCTTCCCTTCCTTGTCCCATATTTATCCTCTTGACTTAGGCTGCAGAGGGGATTAAATACTGCTGTTACTAGTGCTCTGCCTGTTTTGCAATACTTGCTGCCTGTTATATATATATACACTGTATCCCCTTCCCACCCCAGAGCCTTTGATCCCTGGGCTAATTCCATGAATCGTCCAAATCTAAATCCACTGATGGAGCAACGACACACACAGGCAGTTGAGAATGCAGACAGTGAGCCATGATGGGGAAATGGGCAAAATGGGAGGGATAGAAAGGATTTCATAATAAAACATGCAAATGCATGTCCATCTCATGTGCAGTTGTGCTCATGGCGAGTTGATTTAAACATCCAACAGCACGACCACAGGCCATCTGTGTGCCCTTTGTATGTTTCTGTCCAGATGCACCAGCGACCCAGTGTGCCAACTCATCAGAGGGGACTGTCAAGCCTGCCTGACGTCACCCATGCAGCCTCCGTAATCGAAAGAGACGTTAATCCTGCTCCTCTCCAAAGCCTGGCAGTGGGGTGGGACAGGGAGGGATAATGACAGAGACACGAGGATGGAAGTTAGATACAGGAGCCTACGGAGAGCATGTACGCTTTGGGCAAGTGGACTCAGCATTGATCTGGACAAGTGACACACGGGCGCTCTCCTACCTGACGAGTCGAGCTACCTCCTTCACCATTTGCTAAACACCTGGGATACCTGAGGGTTTGGAGCCCTCCCGTTCCAGGCTTCGCCCTGGAGGCTGAAAACCTCAGTGAGGGTCCTGCAGAGGGGGACTGCTGTGGGAGCTGTTCACCTCCCCCTGCACCCCCTCTCGTATCACCAGTGGATGAGCCGAGCTTCACCACTGTGACACTGTGCCAAGATGGAGAGGACATATGCCTGACAGCAACTGATGGGTAAGAGGTGATGAACCTTGTGGTTGTGTGACTGTGTGCCGTTTAATCTAAAAAAAGTCCCCCTCAGATTCCACTAAGATCTTATTGTCACTCTGCTTCTTCTGAAAGCAACTCAGCAGAAGTGTCAGGAAGATATCGTCATGCACAGTCAAGCAGCAGATTGTGCCAACAGAAATGAGAACCACGCTGTGGAAACATATAACTCTTGATGACAAACTCATTCCACCCTTAGGTCATCTCAGCAACTTTTTCTGAAGCTTTTTGGTCCGTGTGGGCAGCTGTGATAGCAGATGGATCCATGAACCCTGTGAACTTTAAAAATGTTCCTCCACGTCGCAAAGCTGTGACTACAACTTCATTTTAGACACTGGAAACAGTAAAACAGTCGTAATACATGGACCCCTGACCATTAGTAACCAGTTTTTCACACAACTGTTTCTGGAGTTAAATGAATAAACCCAGATTAATATTATCTAACATCCTAACCAAAGTTACCATAGAGAGCCAAAAATAAACTAAAAACCAAAACTGTGAAAAAATACTTAACATTTTTAAAGATAAAAATTAGACTTGAAAAAAATATAAATTGAAATGATTTTGTGAACTTGGAAAACTAGGAAAAATAAAATAAAAATGTTTCAAGGAGTTCTGTTTTAATTGGAATACCGGCACTGATTTTCCTAAATGAGATTATTCCCATTATGCAATAATAATTCGAAAGGCTAAACTGACACTGAAACTATCAAATAATAATAATAATTTAAATAAAAACATTTTAAAACAATAAAAACTAAACTGAAAGAAGAAAATCCACTCTGGAAACTAACTTTAACGAAACCAATTTACAAAAACATAAAGTCAAAATGAAATTAAAATAAAAATTACTTAGAAAATACCGAACTGGAATAACTAGATCGTGACCTGACCTATAAAAGGTTTAACTGGTATGTATTGTACATGTTGGACATTTCATAGAATCCAGCCTTATTTATTTAATGTTTGTATTTATTATTTTCACTTAATAAGTGAAGTGAAGACTTCTTTGCAACAGATGAAAACACCTTTTCCTTTCTCAATGTCTTTTGGTGTGTTCTGAATGTTTTAATGGTCTTGAAACATCAAGAGTAAACAGAGGCCACAAGCCTCAATAAAAGCCATTTAATACCTCGCATCTTACATTTACAACTACAGAAATATCTAACAGTGGTGATGCTGGGGAAGTATAAAAAATAGCAACAAAAAAATAGGAAAGTTTGATGCAACCTTTCATCATAATTTCATCAGTACATCTTCATTTATTGCACAACCGCAGCATGTTAGAGTGAAGCTGTCGTGGCCAGATTGTGATCAGGTTATCTGACCTCTAAACTGAAAGAAAAATAAATGTGTGAAGTCAGAAAAAAGAAATATCAACGGGAAAATGACAAGCATATAGATTATTTGCGAGAAACAGGAAAGCAGATATGCTTAGTGCTTAGTTTACCTCCCACTTTATCGTCTTAATGATTAAACCTTTTGCGACAGTTCGGATCTTTATTGCCTTTAGCTTCCTCTTTCCTGGTAACACTAACCTACGCCTTTAGGTGTGAACTTCAGGCTCGGTTTAACACTGAGATTCCATTAAATTTAGATGCATTTTTTTAAACTAATCATCTGGCCTCTGCACATAAAATAAGCCTAAATGCCTGCTTGTGATAAAGCATACTTTTGTGTTAACAGTCAAATGCAGCACACAAGGCAAGCAATGCCCGATTGTTGACCGTGCTTAAACGTGCAGGTGTTTAGAGCGAGTGTACCTGAGAGGGATTACATGGGGGTTAAGCTCATTCATCATAATAGTTTCCAACCCCAGGTGGCACACAAACAGCTTAGTGTGGCACAATTGTCAACAGCACAATATCAGAAATTGAATTGTAGGGCCGTGCGCATTTACAAGTGGGTCAAAAAACGATAGAGTGTGCCCAAAGCTGATCCTATTTGGGGAAGAACACGATGTCCTCATTTTGGCAGTTGTGCAAACTGGCTTAGCGTTTCTTCAGTTGTTGTGACATGCAATTTGCAACTTTGAGCATGTCAATAGGAGTGACAGAATTGGAAATCGACTGAAGTCAACTATTAGAATAAACTATTCAATTAGAGAAAGAGAAGGAAGACGAGGGAGGGAAACTCACTGATGGAACTGTCGGGCTGCACACGAAAGCATGACAAAACAAGTTATTTTTGGACTTCAAATATTTTTACATATTCTCAGGCCATCCTTAATGCTGGTGATCCAAAGCACCGATCCTCACGCACTTGAATTTTAGCTGGAAATGCCTTTTAAAACCTTCCAAGCAAACATTTGCATTGGCCTGTTTATGCTCTCTTTTGTGCTTTGGCTTGATTCAAGAGTGAAGAACTGGGGTCTGATTGCTGCGTATCTTAGGAAGATGCTAAAAGGTCCTGTTCATCTTCTCGGCTTCGGCTTCTATGTAAAAATAATTAGATTTGCCTCTTTAGTTGGATGAGACATGTGGCTGCAAATACCAAAAAGTAGATTAGATCTGTCTTTCAGCGGAAATTTCATTAAAGAGTAAGCGAGATTGAGCAGACTGTTTCATTAAACCAGGCAACAAACCGTGACTGGTACTTATGGAGAAAAGACACACGCTGAGACATACTGAGAAATAGCGACAAGGAGCGAGGAAGAGGGATAAAAAGGGGATTCAGATGGATCCTCAGTCCTTCTTAATCCCTTTCGTCTGCTTTTCTGGACAACGTAAACAGACTAAAGTTGGCTATGGACATGGACTTATCCATGTAACTGAAACAAGTGGCTTCATCAAAGCTGCTGGCGGCTAGACGTCTGATAACGGTCATGTAAACATTTCTTTTTTATGTAACAACGCTTTACTAATGACTGAGGCAGATTGGGGGTGTTAGAAATGCAAGCCAAAACAGGATGCTTGGCTTCCTGTCAGAAAATAAAATGATAGCCAAACTACATAATCCATTTTGGTATCAAACCTCTTTTGAGGTCTGCACTAATCTAGAGAGTGCTTAAGAGATGCACATATTTGCGCGTGGTCTCATAATTCACATGGTCGGACCAGCTTTAGCCAGCATGATGTAGGGCAGGAAATCTCTGACGAATGAAAAGCTGGGCATGTTAGATAATGTGATCCTAGTGTAATTCAGCAATGACACAAGGAGCAACGATGCTGTTTCATGGAAAACCAAGCCACACGATTTGCAGCAGTGGGAGATGCACAGCTGTGTCAGCAGTATCAGGAATTTCCTTTGAACACTTACATTAAATTGACATGTAGGTTGCACTTCAATCAGGGTTCTGTACTCTTTCTAAAGTAAACAAGCACTAATGCAATGCTGCACATGTGTTTTTGCAGTATTAGAAATAATTTTTTAGTCCATGCTAAATTTGGGTGCATGCATTTTTTTTAAATCCTCTTCTAGCATTGATATGGCTTTGTTTCATCTGCAGAGGTATGGAGGAGATGAGTGGTCAGAATCCAGAATGTGAAGACATGCAGAGTAAAGACCAGAGACTGCCAATCCAGGTAACATAGTACCCTAGAATCATACTGTGACAGATCCCTGTCAAATATTTTTAACATAGCAGCTAAGTCTGATTGAGTTATAGTTATGGATGGAGTTCTGCGTTACATTTGATACTTTAAAATATCGCGAAATGCTTAGCCAACAAAATTCAAATGCAGATACAAACAAGGATTAAAAACCTGAATAATAGTAAGTAGACAAAATCCAAGCCCCAGACATTGCATAGGAGTGTGTGTGTGTGATGCTGGGATAGATAAGGAGAAACAAAAAAATTGTAGAATTACTAATTAACTTAATTTTACAGACTTCTAAAAAGCTTTAATTTAATATACTACTCATTACACAATTACCCCCCTCCAGATCTTCCCTGACCCTGTTGAGGTTGTCCTGGACCCAGAGACCTCTCTGAACTGCCTGGGCCATGAGCACGAGAAGGAACGTCTACCCTCTATTGTTGTGGAGCCAACTGAGGTGAGCGAAGTGGAGAGTGGAGAGCTGCGCTGGCCTCCAGAGAACATGGACATGGAGGAAGATGAGGAGGACCTGTTCTTGGAGCAGTGCATCCCCCCCGCCAACATTGCAGATTGGGGAGAAGAGGAGGAGGAAGAGGAGACATCGGTTATATTAAATCAGCAACAGGGCTTGACACTCATTGGTGAGTTGCACATAAGCTAGTCATATATATTCACATCCTATTTTATTATAATTTGAAAGATAAATAGAAAACATATGAATGTGAAGTTATAAAGATGAAATTTTGTTTGCAGTCCCTTTACTCTCTGCTGCACCACTTATTTTTTATTCATTCCTCTATAGAAATTAAGCTCATGTTCATTAGACAGTCAGCTGATGGAAAGTTTTCATAAGTTTTAGATACATTTGTAAACAAAAGGTTTCTCATTTGAGTCAATGTCTATTTGTATGACAGTAAAATTTTCTTTTTATAGCACTTTTTGAGATAAACATCACAAAGGGCATATAGAAATACCAGAGTATTAAAAAAAAGAGTTAAGTCGAACACACACACGCGCGCGCGCGCGCACACACACACACACACACACACACACACACACACACACACACACACACACACACACACACACACCAGGAGCCTCTCAGAAGCCTTGCTGTTCATGCACATGCATTGCCATGATTAAAACTAGACCATCCTACCATATATAGTGTAAAAGTGGATACATAGCTGGAGCAGCAGCCAAAGCTACTAGTACTATTTCTAACTTTCAGCTGGATTGGCAACCTACAAAGTCATTCATCTCATCCTTTTTCCATTGCATTTTTGAGAGCTCAGCAGTAGAGCGCTCCAAATCAGGAAGTAAAATTTAATGATTCAGACTGAAATAACACCCTCTCTCTGCCACTACCACAAAGATGTAACCTAAAATGTAGGTACCAAATGGTATTGGTATTAAACTATTTCTGTCAGGGAGGGCATACACAAAAATCCAAACAAAGTGGATTTGCCTGGCAAACAAAATTGCAAACATCATTTGGTGACCTGCTACTGTGGTTTGCTTCATAGCCCATCTGCTATTACTGTTAGGAAACATGGAGAAGAGGAGAGGTTTCTGCTTCATCTAATAGACATAGGTAGATGTAGAGTTACAGATAATGTTATGGAGAATTATTCCATAATGCACAATCAACTGTTTAAAAGGTTAAACTTTGTAAACTTTGGACACAAAATAAAGGACTGAAGCTTCTGAATGACAGAAAAAGAGGAAAAGGAAGAAGGTATTTAAATACAGAGTACAGGCCATAAGGTGTGGGAGTCTTTGCCAGTGTTGAAGCTGTTAATAAAATACAGTGGTATGTAGTATATAGTTAATGTAAATAAAACAAGCACCTGCTTGTTTATTTGAAATACTTTTCTGCTACTTAGGAGATATTTAAGCTAATGACGCATCTCACAAGATAAGGCATGCACAGTATGCAGTGCAGTACCTAAAGGTATTACAAGTACTTAAATATATAAAGACCTGGATGATCTCTAACTTTCTGCTTCTAAGATAAAACTGAGGTTATTGTACGTGTACAAAGTCTTAGAATTATGGAATCTAACCAGATACTTGCTCTGGATGGCATTACCTTGACTTACAGTGACACTGTGAGTAATCTTGGAGTCATTTTGACCAGGATATGTCCTTTCTCACTCACAATGTGTTAATATGTGCATTAAATCACTACTTGAGGGCAGAGGGTCGCCCCTCCCTGAGCTTGGTATTGCTGGAGGTTTCTTCCTGTTAAAAGGAAGTTTTTCCTTCCTACTGTTGCCAAAGTGCTTGCTAGGGGGTCATATGATTGTTGGGTTTCTCTCTGTATGTATTATTGCAGGGTCTACCTTGAGGCCACTGTTGCTGTGATTTGGCGCTGTATAAATAAAATTGAATTGAATTAAGAAGCGCTTGTTGGTGGTTTTTATTTTGGAAAATACGCATTTATTAAATTTATAAAAAGAAAGAGTAGAAACATGTTTCATTATGTTTAAGGGACCAGATCCATATGGGGAGAATTCTGAAAAAAATAACTTGTATGATGAAAGAATTCTGCACTGAAGTTTAATTTTAAAACTCACCATATTTTTCTGCAGACCTTCAGTCAGATGCATTCAGAGATGACACTCCTACACTTCCACCCAGCAGTGCTCCAGCTTTCAACTGACATTACCTCCAAGGACTCACCGTCTCTGAGAAACCAGCGAGGAAACATCCCAATATGAACTCATGACAGCAACTATGACAAAACTCAACAAACACTGTACTGATAATGTGTTTTACATGGTAACAACTCCATGCCAGCTGGGACTTCTTTATACCAATGTGCACAATAAGAGGTGGACAACGACAAGACTGCATGTGCAGTGGGAAACAAACGTTCTTCCAAAGTCAGCTATTTTTTAACTTCTAGAGAACATTTGTCTCTTTGTCATTTCCTGATTTTGTAAAAAACAGGAAATCCTGCCACTCAGTTTTTCTCACTCGTGTATATGTTTATGCAAATGTGTTTCTCTGTCTCTTTAAATTATTTTTCCGTCTCACAGTCAGTCTTCTTGAGAATATTTACCTAGCTATACCTTCAGTATGTGTTACAGTACTGTAAACTGAGTTGGCTGTTCTCTGCACACACATGCAGGTCTGCTCTAACATGTCTTGAGTGTTTGGAGCATTGCATTTTTAAAAACCTACTTTGCTGTTAAAATTCAGGCATGATATTTTTTGATTTAAACTCGTCGATGAGGCAGCTACATCCCAAATTAGATGTCCAATAATCGCATGTAGGACCGACAGATGTTCACTACTGTTGTGTAATATAAGCATGGTGAACACCACAAAGGGAGCTCTACTTGCTTTCTATTGCCACAGCTAAAAAACTGTAGTTCTTTTACTGTACTATAGGTTGTGAGTAGGCTAATTTGTGAATAATATGTATATATGATAAAGATGATGTGTTTCTGTAAAATTACTATTTTAAGTTTGACAATAAAGTCTATTGTCCCATTGAGATAGGAAGTAATTTTTGAGTGTTTGTGTAACATGATTAAATAATGCAGAGCCTTGTAGTGTTATTGGCACTACAATATCCCAGTGCAAAACTAAATATACTAACTGAGGAAGCCATTCTGCACCAGGCTGTGACTCACTTCAGGTGGAGGTTCTGCGAGTTTAGCCACTGTGGCCTGCTTAGCACAATCCTACCGCATGATCCAAAAAACAACAATTAAGTGATAAATTATCTTTTAATATTGCTCAATCCATTATTCAAACAATGGCTGTTAGATAAAAGTAGGAAACATATCTAGCTACCTAAAACCACATAGAATGAAATCATTCTGCAAACATCTGAAAAAATCTTCCTTCATTTGACAAAATCCTCCAAGATAATGATGATAGCACTAGGATTAAAGGCCTAAAAAAGACAATTGTATATACAATTGAAATATATATTTGAAAACTCTAATTACACTTAAATTTTGCCATAAAATCTGCAGTTTTACATTAACCAAATTTTTGATTGCAGTCTTCAAACTTACATTCACATGCAGAGGACTTATGCTCTCAGCAGGAATCTTGTGCAATTGTGTCCTTGTGGGGTGGGGTGAGGGTATAAAGCACAGAAGCAGAGCAGCCATACAACTTCCTCTTAGTGGTGAAAGAGCAACACAGACAGGGGCTAAACAGTCGGTGAGTTAATCCCAAACCACATTTTCAGTTTGAATAAAAAAAATTATTAACTTTATTTGATTGAATTTATTATTTAAGTGAGTCATGAAAATGTTTTCGATTAAACATTTGTCTCACATATTGTTGAATTAATGCTTCTCTCATTTTAATGTTAAGTTGTGCATGGCACTAATCTATACCCTATACTTCACAGTTGTATGGAATCATGGATA
>VUQR01034382.1:0-13670 GCA_015108515.1 Hemichromis elongatus
CATCAAATCCAATTTTTTTTTACCCTATGCGACCCATATCCGATCACAGTATGACAGTGTGAACAGCACAAATCCAATATTTTCAAATCCGATCTGGGTCACTTTCGTATGTGGTACTGAATCCGATACATATCCGATGTTTTAGAAAGCGACTGCTGTTTGAACGGTCGTGTCACATTAAATTAGTCTTTTACTTCACTGACACAAGACAGACGCCGATTATCTGCGCCGGAGAAGACAAACGAGAAAGCATGGCGGTGGAAACTGGAGACGGAGCGAGTCAATGGACAGAAACTGAAGTTTTGGACTTGATTAGCACATGGGGAGACAATTCTATTCAAGCTAAACTTTTAGGGTCGTATTGTAGCCGGCCTGTGTTCGCCATTTTTACTTCCGTAAACAGAGCGTGTTGTGTGTAACGTCTTCTTTTGCGCATGCGAGCCGCTTTGAGGGCCGTGAACGTTCACACTAGAGCGCGTTTGCTGTCACATTTTATTTGTAGTGTGAACAACCACACAGAAATCGGATTTGATCAAAAAATCAGAATTGAGCATTAAGACCTGCAGTGTGAACGTAGCCTAACACACATATATATTTGCTAAAGAACCTCAGAGGACTTGTGCTTTGATATGATGATATGCACTATGTGAAATCAAAGATTCAACCACAATAAAAACAAACAAATAACAAAAGCACTTACAACATCCTTGTTTACATCTGGTATTACACAATGAGACACTGTGACATCCTAAATGTATAAATTCATGCACCACCAGTTTTGAAAGTTTACTGCCTTGAAATACAGTTGGGTGATTCAAAACGGTGTAACTTTAGTTTTAGTTCCCAAACTTTTACAGCGTACAGCTACAATTCACGGTTTTTCCTCTTCATACTTGTTTCTGTGGGCATTATCAAGTGGAGTGTATCGGGATACATGAACAGATACATGTCAGACCCGAAGACTTTTAGCTTTATTATAGTTGGAGAAAAATTATCGTTTTGTTTTTGTTTTTTTTTGTACGCCAAATGTACCAGTGTTGGGGGGTCTTTATTTTGTCTGGCTTGTTAAGTTATACTGTTTCCAAAAATAATTAAACCAAAAAAAAAAAAGTTATAATTCTGCATATGAAGTCAAAGTGGGTTGCTCATTGAGAAAGTCTTAGCTATTTTTAATCAATTAGCTGTTTAAGAACCAGCACTCCAAAGGCCTCTGGGATCAGATGGTTGTGACAAGTTCCTAAGAAAACACACACACACACACAAAATAAAGAAAGCCATAGCCCTCTAAACAACCAGAAACATGCTCTTGCACCACACTCTGAATAGGATGGTCTCTGTAGCCTGCAGTTGTGGGGGTGGAGGAGGAGGAGGGTGCAGGCTGGTTGGAATCAGTGACATTCTTCAAGGCCAGTGTAAGATTAAAGACCAGGGCTGTCGTGCCTCTGATCATATATTCACAAAAGATACCCTGTGAAGAACACATCTTTAAAGAGAGGCTGGCTGAAAATAACACCACTACTTGTGAATATTTGTGGCAGAGTATTATACGCATCATATAAATGGTCTATTACTGAGTAAGGCGCTTACAAACCAAAGCTTTTTTTTTTTTTTTAACTCGCCCTTCTCATTTTTTTGCCCTCTCGTTTGGCACAGTTGTGTGAGCAGCTGCCTCCAGTGGCACGAGTTTGTCCTCTGCAATGTTTAATGTGTGTTAAAATCACAGATCCTAGATTTGGATGTAACTGAAAGACTTTGCAGTTTCTCTAGAATTCTGTTTTTTTTTTCTGATCGCAATACCTCCAACATTCTAGCATTGTGGCATTGAGCTTAAAGAGCACTGATTAAAAAAAAAAAGCTAACAGCCTTGGGCACAGTGTGCAACCACAAGCATTTATGCAGAAATGAGAAATGTCAATAGTGCTTCCTTCTATAATATTGCCTATTTCTCCGGCACATAACACTGGCCTGTGACTCATGAACATAAATTCAGTGCACATAGTATACTAAACCGAGTAATGATTAATATAACTTTCATCTTGGGTTTGCTTCACTTGGTGTGGCCTTGAGCTTTTTTATAGTCATGGCACAGTGGAAAAATGTAATGGCTTTGCTATTCTGCATGTCCTTCAAATAAAATATTTCCATAATGGATTCTCATTGGTAGATATATATACATATACTGCACCATAAGCTTTGCCCTCTTTGTATCTTTCACAAGAGAGTTAATCAAAAACTCTGCTTGATCTCGCAGCCCCTGGAAAGCAACAGCAAATGGCTTGGCTGCTGAGAAGTATTAATATAATAATCAAGCGTTTCAGGTTGCTCTTAATTCAATTGTCTCTCTTAACATTTCCCAGCTATGTCAATCAATGCGCCTGCCTTGTCTTTAAAGCAACAGAGGAGTTATCCATTCCGGCACCATTAAAACATCAATGTCTCATTTCTGCTAAATGGCAGAGGAAAGATAATTGGCATGTGTGCATGCATATTAATTAACTGATAATGAGACGATAAGGCCCCCTCTTTATCTGCAGGTGTGGAGCCACTAATCAATTGGCAGTGAAATGGGGTAAAAATGCGCTTCTTTTATCCCACTACTGAAATTAAAAACCTATTTAGTACCACGTTTTCCAACAAAGTGCTTTTCATTTATCTTCTCCGGCACATTATTCAATCACACTTTCCATTTGTATAATGGTAATATTTTCATGTAATTTCCCACTGCCTCTGAGATGGGTATTTTTGATATGGCTTTGTAAAATGGCTATTCCATTCCAGCTCCATTCACTGGTAATAAACTTACAACCTATATTTCAGATTAAATGTCTTCAGCAAATGGAACCAGCCTCAGACGTCTCACAGCTGTAGGGGAAGATCGCTCCTGCTCCCTGGTGGCAGCGAAGGGAACTGTTTCACCCTTTCTCTATGCCCCCTGGTGGCCAGGAACATAGAGTTCTGGAATGTCTTCTCAATCTAGCTCTTGGCAGCAGTTTGTTATTTGCTGTACAAAGACTGCCCAAATGAACACCAGTAGCAATCCTCTCATATGCAGAGCATCCCATCTAGCTGAGAGCTGCAAGGTACACAGAGCTAACACATAAGTTGACTGTCTTAAAGAGTTGCTGCTTTAGCCTGCAGCAGTATTGGAAGCATTTAAAAGAGAGTGTTGTAACTATCAGCTCTGACCAGAGGTGTGTGAGAGCAAGTAAAGATGGGGAGGAGGAGAGAATGAAAATAAATTGGAAAAAAAAAAACAAAGACAGGTGATGCAAAGTACGCCGCAGGAAACGACGCCTAAAAAAAGAACATAAAGGCAACAGAGGTACGAGACAACAAAATGTAGTACTCCAAACGATATATTTATCACAAAATAGTTTCTAGACTTTGACAATAGGAATCGGATTTCTTCAGAAAAGTAAGTATTTGATTAAGTGTGCCTGGCCCAGATGACAGGGGTTGATGGACAGTAGTGCAGCGTCGCCTCATCCTGCCGACAGGTCCTCCTTCACCCTCGGACAGGCCAATCTGTACACACAGCGACACAGACACCACAGAGCCCTTCTCAGTCACCACACAGCCCATTTGTCACGTCAAACTGCTTCAGAAAGACATGGCGGTCAAGTTACAGAGGTGATTGTATCAAAGTGACCCCTACGCAATGGTCATAAATTGCTTACTTTACAGAGAGGTGCTGTATCCTTGTTCATTGATAGAACTGAAAGGAGAATGAAAGGACATGGTCAGGTAATAACTAAAAATGTTAAAGGCAGATTATGAACAACATTTAAAGAAAGAGTTGTCTTACAAGAAGAAGAGTTAGGTACGGTGTGAAGGTGATGCTCAGCTGGAACTCTTCGTTTTTTCGTCCTTTTCTTTTTCTGTTGCTCCATTTGTTTCCTCTGCAGACGCCTGCTTGGTGGAAGTGGCGGTTTTCGGCCTGTCCTCTGGCTTTTCAGAAGGGTCAACCACTGTGGCCCCCCTACTTGTGTTGCAGCCCATGATTTTTCTAAATTTGAGAGTGTACACTGTGCCGTTGAGCTGATGGTTTTCCACAGGAGTATGAAGTGTCAAAACACTGGTCGTCACCTTAAAACTTGTGCGTTGTGGGCTCAGGTGCATTTGTTCTCCATGGTGACTGTATGACTTCCTGTTGTGTTAACTTTGGTAACCTGACAGCCTATTGGTTTTATTTTACGGTCCTTTGTCTGTTGTATCACATTGCCTTTTTGCAAATACTTCCCTAAGCGACAGTGGTTGAGAATTAACTCTGAAGCATGCCAAAACATGGTTAGTGATAAACACGGAAGCAGGCTGCGTTTCAATCACAGAGTAGCTATGGTTACCAACTTTTCCACAGCGGAAAAATTTGTATTTTCATTCCTTTGGAGTTTAATCCTTGGTCATTTCACAAAATCCAATTTGCATCAAGCTTTATAGAACAGGAAGAAAAGGTGTAAAAGTCGACAACTTGTGATCAGAAAAAATACAAAAAAAAAAAAATCAATTTCTTGAATTTAGATATCGGATCTATACACGATGTATGTTTCTGGATTATGTTTTTGCAAAGTGTCTTTTAAAGCAAACTGTATAACAATTTTGTGTTTGCATGAAAGTGGGTTTAATGTACAGGTTAAGAGTGTGAAGGGTGGCCGACATCACATTAAATTTAAAGGGATGATGCTTTTTAGATTCACTCACCGAATGTGACGTTTATACTAGCTTTATTGTGTCTAGGCGTTTGCTCATATCTTGCTGAATTCAACTGCCTAAATCCACGAAGACCAGTAAGCAGCTGGTCAGCTAAAAATAGAAATTCTTACGTAACTTATTTCTAAGTTATTTCGTTGCCCATGCTGAACTGTTACATGCGTGGGTTACCCCACCTTTGAAATCGCACTTTCAACCCCCGGTGTAGCACAATATAACAAAAAAGGAAAGAAGCAGTATATTGTAGTGCTATTCAGGAATAGCAGTGCACAAACTATTTGCCGATTAAAATGTTCAAGGAGGCAAAATAAAACAAAAAAGTTGATACAAAAAAATCCCCACAAATAGAATTGTGGGTGAAGTGAAATTTGAAAAATTACATAGAAATAGAAGGGTATTTGTTCCACTGTCAAACCCTACTTTTTGTACGTGATGTTGCACTAGTTGGCGGTGTTTCCTGGAGGTTTCTGGCCCTCGCTGGGTGAAATTGGTTGCAAAGAAGGCGTGGCTGGGAATGACACATTTTTCCTAGCAACAGGTAGTTGCCAGGAATTTCACTGACTAATCTGTAAGCCTGCATGACCGGGATATTAGCAATCATTTTCCCAGCGACCGCCAACCTCCAACCACTTGCAATCAGCTGCTCATTTTTCCCCTTCCGTGATGGGTTGTTTGCCAGGTGGTTCACTTGATCCCACATTATTAATTGTCATCAGGTTAACATCTTGTGGTTTGTGGTCAGGCGTCTCCGAAAGCTCGGTGACACCTCCTCATTGTTAAACTTAGATTTAGAGAAACTTTGTTGCATCAGCAGATGCTAATGGAGCCAACTTCTGTCAACTGACACATGTATCATTCTGCACAATAAATCTCAAAGCAAAACACTCTTCTGTTTGGAAAAGGGCTTTAATAAAATCACCGCGCACTTTTTGATTGATGTCCTGTTAAATCAGCTGTGATACTCGGTCTGTAATAAACGGTGGCTGAAACTGCTGACAGGATTTTTAAAGATTTATTGAGGCTGAATTTGTTTTAGCTTCTACATTTATGTTGACCAGTGCAAGTTTCTGCTACTGTAACAGCATTTTTCATTTATTATTTTTGTCTTACTTTAGTTGATCGTCAATAGTTTTGCGATAAGTTAAATATAAAAACAACTTTAAATTGCTTTAGAGCGGTAGGCATCAAACCCCTAGTATCTAATCTAATCAGTTCAAACGTTAGTATTCATGCAGGTTTTAGACAGCGCTTAATGTTAGTATGTACAAAAGGAAGTCAAACATAAAAAAACAGATCAGTCCAGCGGGAAAAGAATGCGTACATCCTCAAATTTATCACACAAAGAGCCTTCAAATTACATTCAGGGTGTGGTGTTCTCAAGTTCATTTAAAATAAATATTTCTGTGAGTCTTCTAAAAACTAAAAAAGTCTTGTAGCTAAATTTAGCTAAAGAGCTGCCAAATTGTCCTTAACAGGTTGTCTCAGCAAATTATCCAAGTCTCCAAAGACCCCAAGCTTTCATCAGAGGATCTGCGGTTAACTCTGTGTGTTGCAGAAAATTGACCTGCATAAGAGGAATGCCCCGTTTTAATAGCAAAGCCTTAGTATTAGAGTTAACATAAAGGCAAAGACCGAGGCTTCGAAGGCACACCTAAGATAGAGTTGTTCAGCCACGATAACGGCACATGTGTGGAAACATTATGGTTATGGGAATGCTTTGCTGCCTCTAGGACCTGGCAATTTGCAGTCATATTATCTTAAATGTGCTTTAAGATAATATCCTAGAGTTGAAATCTTTCAACGGGATAATGATTGTAAACATGCTGGGAAATCCACCAAAAAAACTGAGTCAAAATAGTTCATTGAAACATTTAAAATAAATAAAACATTTTGCATATATGTAAAAGTACCATCTTCTTCTTATTATTATTATTATGTAACGTGTTTTAAGTGATTAAGATCAATAACTAATATATAAATGTAGTCTAATTATGCAAAAATGACAAACTCAGAATCTTGTTTTGCTATACACTTTTTAACAGAATTATTATTTTAAGAATGAAATTTTTGGAGAAAAAAAAAATATTTTTGCCTAAATTTCTATTGGATGCATTTGTGGATACATTTATATTTTCATATTACTGTAAATGTTCATCCGTGTGGATGCAGACAAACAGTAACTAATCTGCAGCTCAGTTGCTAAAGTCCAGTCTGTGTCCTTGATTTATCTAAGAAAAACTCACCGGGCCTCGTCTTTCTTTAAATTCATACAGTATCATGAAGGACACTTCCATCGGGCAGCAACCCAGGATGATCGGTCTTATGTTATTGTGTTGGGTATAAACTGGCTTGTTCACAGACACATGACACACAAAAAAATGGTTGCCAACTAAAAAGCGAAGCGATGGAAATTTAGCACTTTAAGCTGACAGAGAATTTGACAAAAAAGCAGATTTGTGCTTTACTTCCATCAGATTGTTGTACGCTGGAGGCTGGGCTTGTTAGCCAGAATAAGCTAGACCTGGTCCTGGTTTGTTCTTGTAATGCGATCATTGAACACATTCCTTAGTCGTCTCTGCCAAGCTGACTGACCATCCAAACGAAGCCTCTTGGCTGAGGATCCGTCTCCTTCCTCCTCCGTATCCAGTGATACTGCATAACATCGCATGTTTGGTGACCTGCCCGTTTTGATCATGTTGTTGATCTCACGCAGAAGCTGTGAAAAAAGGAAGAAGATTTATAGGAATAATGTTCTGCTGTGCACGAGCAAAATAATTTCTAAAATAGGAACGTAGAATATTTTCAGTATCTTCAGCCTAACACACAAAACTTTACATTTTTTACAATGATTGTCTGAAGAAATGAAAAGACTATATCCACAGACCTCTGGGGGACTTGAGTTGAAGTAGTAGCAGAGCCCAGTTCTGTGAGGGGAAGGGGTTTCTGTGCTGAATGGTGAAATGGAGATGGACGGGCTATTGGACAGCTGATAGCAGCGAGGAGATGCTTTCCACTGTCGAGGGTATGGAGACAAAGGAGGGGTGTCTCGCTGGACAAGAAATGAAGTGTTAGTGTTACATGGAAAATAAAGGTTTCCCATTTTTGCTGAGTTCTTAGTTTTGTGACATCAGCTTGTCACTCTATTTTCTTATTCGGTTTTCCAAAAAAAAAAGAAAGTTCACTTACTAATGAGGTTTGAGCAAACTGTTTGGCAAAATGCTGCATCTTTGTCGTGTAGACCTGGTTGTAAAAATGGATGAGATTGCCCCGCCCCTCCTGCCCAGGTCTTGGATAATGTGTTGATGGTGTGTTGGGGGTCAGGATAGTGCTGCTGTGCTTTCCATTATCTATAATCAACAATATAATAAAAAAATCACTTATCGCTGCTGAACTACTCTTGGATAATGGATATAATACAGGTATAATGTTTTAAGTGAATCATTTGTTAACTTGATGGGTGTAATTTTTCTTGTGCAGTGAGGCTTTGCTATAACTTCTACCTCTGTATAGTAGTTTATTTGTATCTAAGCGTACACATGCTGCATTCGTCCATTCAACTGTGCTCCCAGCTAGGCTTCGTGTCTTTTTGTCAGCGCCACTGTTTTTAAACCACATAGCCAGCTAACAATACATGCGCGTTTCTTCGACCGCAGCACGCGAGCATGCATTGGCTACACATATAAAACTATGATGGCAGTGAAGGCAACGTGCAGTTCCATTTTCAACACTTATCCGGACGCATTATGTGCATTACTGTCATTGCAAGGCTATTTTGTAAATTTTTTTTTTTAAACCGGTGTTCCATAATATTTAAAATGTATGAATTTTTCATTTAAAAGCTTTCTTACTGATTGTTTCAATGGTAGAATTTTCCTCCATCCTTTCTGAAATCAGCACATTTTTGCAGACCTGCAGATAGAAAAGATAAACGCTGAAACAAGTGCTTTGAGTTGCTACTGTTTCATGTTGCTACTGCTAACCTCCTTGCAAGATTGAAATGCTCAAGTAAAGGAATAATGACATTGTAAGAGTCATTTAAAAATGTAGCTGTTAGCATTTTAACATTTGATGATCAACACAAAACAGAAGGTTGTTGAAACTGATGTAATCTTGGAATATCTGGGCTCAACTGACAGCATAAAATAAAAACCAAAAATAAAGAAACTTACACTTTTATTGGCACGTGGCTGCGACTTGTAGCATTTCATTATCTGTTTGAAGGGTATCTCCATCTTGGTAATCTGTAAAGGCAAATGCCACCAGTTAACTGCTGACTATGTGTTTTTCTAATGAAGTCCAAGCATTACCATCCTGTATTCTTTCTAGGATTACTAATACAGTTTTCTTTTAATTTCATGTCAGCAAAAACATTGTGAGAACATTTAAAATTGCTTGGCTTTTTCAGCTGTCAAGTGCCCTCACAAGCCAACAGTCTTCAGTCTTAATTAAGCACCAACTAGTTCTTTTCCAAAAAAACTTAATGGTAACTTGGTCAGGGTGGAGATCAATTTGGGCTAGGTGTCCAACATCAGAGGTCTAAGAAATCCAGCCATTCTGATTTACTGCGCCGTCTCTCTGTTCGCTGTTCTCCCTACCTATAGCTTGCTGGTACTGCATCAGTCATCATCTGCAAAATACTTGCGTACCTTAGCGCACCCCGAACATTCAAATCTATTCCCCACTCTCTAAGAATTGTTTAAAGTCTCCTATTCGTCTTCTCTGAGACAACCACTTGGCAACCTTCTTTGCTAATTGCATTTTCCAGTTGCATTGTCTTGCATTATTTCAGCTGATTCTGTGTCTGTGCTGAAGTTGCGTTTCTTTCACTCAGCAAACAAAGTGGACGTATTAAACTTCTGATGGTGTGGTCACTTTTTTGTCTGAATCCTTTCGATAAAGTAGATTTAGTTTCTGCAAACTGTTTTAGAGAGACGAGCACTTTAGAAACCTCCAGAAACGTTTCTTACGCCTCAGTTCTGATTCACTTTACCATACAGGTAACTTGATACCTTAAAAACAATGTTACAGTATGTATGGTAATACATAACATTGAGTAACCTGTTTGTTATTACTATACATAACATATTCTATCACTATTACTGTCATTATTATTATAGTTTTGTTCTGTTTATTTTTATCCTGCTGCTAAACTAATTTCACTTTGTGGAACAATAAAGAAATTGAATTGAATTGAATTAACAGGTTACTCATATCCTGGGTTTTCGTTTTAAAGGAAGGGAAACAAGCTAAAAGAATCTCACCTCAATGAGTTATTATCTCACAATCTCACTGTGTGTGAGATTGTGTTACTAAGTCACAAATAACTGTAATTTATTATCACATATCACATCGAACTCTGACATTACTATAATATTTCTCCTTGATTGATAATTGAATTTTCACTTGGGTGTTGTAAATATTCATGTAGGCTAATTCAGTTCAATTTTATTTTATTTAAATAGCACCACATCACAACAGCAGTTGCCTCAAACTCTCACTAAGACTTAGACAACACGTCATGTTGTAATAATAAGTGTAAACTGGTCAACTGGATTAGTCTTTGGAAAACTTCAGTCACCTTTAACCATCTTTTTCACTAATATTAACCTCTAGAAAACAGATATTATAAAGATATTATTAAAGCCCACCTTAGCTATGATGTAGATAGCACACATGAGCAGTTGGTCCAGGTGACGGTCTACCATTAGACAAGAGCAGTGGACCAAGGAATACTCAAAGCAGGTCCAGATCTTTAATCGCAGCTCGTCGGATATGTCCAGTGTGGAACACAGCTCCCTGAGACGCTTGGCCATCAAGCTGTAAACCTGAGATAAAGACGAACATGACCACACTAAACATGTCATATAACAACGCTGGTGACTGGACTCAGGATATGGAACTGACCTTCCGAGCAAACAGATGGAGGGAGCTGCTTCTCTCTTGTCGGTTTATAGCTGATGGGGAAAACTGCTGGTCTGTCCTGGCTGAGTGGTTCAACCCCAAACTGACATCCACTGGCAAAAACAGTTTAACACTCAACCTATAATAATAGTGTAAACAGTCTGCAGGGAGCGATTTTATTTAGAATGGGTCTTTAGCGTGTTAATACCTGTTGGCACACCTGGATCAGTTTGCATTGGATCTTCGAGCCTATTTGGATGCATTACCTACGTTTGACACAAGAAAAAACTCTCATTAAAACCTGAACCTGTTTGAAGAAAAATTGAATTACTTTGGATATGTTATAAAATGTCAAAAGATTGATAATTTATGATGTCAGGTATAGAGTATTTGTGTTATTGCAAACCTGTTGGCAGGTGGGCATATGGCCCTCATTGGGTGTGATTTCATCCCACAGTGGTGAGTCGCTGGTCCAGGCCAAGTTCTCCAAAACCTTTTCTTCCACTTGGATGAGGTGTGTGACCACATAGTGAGGCAAGCCTGAGCCGACCCGCCAAACAGGCTCGATCACCTGTGATCACACAGAAAAACAATCCTCAATGTTAAAGAGGGTGTAGGGGTATCACTAAGGGGTATCACTAAGTGTACAGTAAATGTCAAAAAAAAAAAATACCTTCCAAAAGTGGTATGGTGCCAGTTTGAGGATCTGAAGGAGCAGCGGGAAGTCACATGGTAAACGGTTTGAGGTTACGGCGATCTCCAAGCAACAGGCCACCAGACAGCGCTGGAACACATCATGCTCCAGGACGCCCTGGATCACACACACCTGCTTTACATGCATTACAAGCACCAGATGCTTTACTTCAAAGATGGCTCAAAATAAACAAAATAGATAAATGAACAGATCACAGGTGCTGTGAGCTATTCGTCTGTGACTGCTCACTTTATATGGTTCAAGCTTAGTTCCATTTTTGACCACCAGATGGCGTGCACTTACTGAGATGTCACTGAAGCCTAGTCTTTTCCTCTCTTGGCTGATCAGGTTCTCCAAGATTCTGTGATACCAGACCTCTGCCTCATAGCAGCACTTTGCTGCCAACTCTGTGAATAATATTAGATACATTATTGTTGTCATCTATTAATTAATAATTAATTTATTCCAGAATTGCACACCTGCTATCAAAAGACTGTCTGCTCTCTAATCATAAGAATTTGGGCTATCGACCAGAAACAGGCCGGAGGCTACATGCCACTGTAAAATCACCACTATACCTTTGGTCTTCTCATTTCCCTTGTCGTCCCTGTAATGCTGTAGAAACATTTGCAGCATGCATTTCAGTCTTGTTTGAATCCCCTCGGTCGGATCTCTGGAGCAAGACCTGAATCCAACGCATCGTCACGAAAATTTGAGCAGGACAAAAGAAAATGGAAAATGTACTTAAACAATATTCTGCCATTGGCATGAAGTGAAGCTCATGCCAGTCAGTTCTAAAGTGAAAATAAAATGCCACACGTGTGTTTTTTTTTTAAAGCTCTTGCTTAGAACAGTAGAAGCTATATTAAAGAATTCCTAACTTTAACAGTTTACACACATTATTGATCCGGATCACACCTTCAGTGTCTTTTAGCAAAACCCCAGATGATAAATACACTATGTAGCTGTTAAATTGAGGCGGGCTGATGAAAGATCTGAGGCGTGTTGCACTTTACTGCAGCTATTAGTACCGCGAGTATCAGTATCAGGTTCGTGTACGCACAGCCGACACAAATAAACACTGTGTGAGTCTGTAATGCTTTGTAACTGCAGGGCTAACCTGAACATTGCGATCAGACTGTCACTAGGGCCAAACCTTGGCTTTCCCAGAATCCCCTGTGGCACAGTTGCCATGGTGACCTCCTCACTCACACAGGATGTGAGTCAGAGCAGGAATCAAATGGACACCTAAACATGGAGTGAAAAAAAATACACGTTTAAACCACAGAGAGACAGTTTAAATTTTTATTGGTGTCTATATTCGATATAAGTCTAATGCTACTTTTACAAGAAATAACAAACTAGTACTTATTGAGGTATTAGAGGTAAGTTTGCATGATTCATAACTGAAAATATATTTTAGCTTATACGAGGACTTGGTGCATCCACTGTCGGTGGGAGCTGAGGCGTAGGCAGACTAAGCAGCTGCTTATCACACCCCAGATAACTGCTGTGTCATCAGTGTCAACTACTGATTTGGACAGTGTGCTGGCAGATCATAGCGAGCTGCAGACAGCCCATCTACCTGCAGGGAGCGTCCTTTGCCACACGGAGGCAGTGTCCAACATTTGTGGGACAATCAGTCTGTGTGCTACTCTTGCTTCTGCTGTTGTTGGCCTGTGCAAGTCACGGAGGACAGCGAACATACAACAAAGTATGGAAGGAAAACCGTTTAGAAATAATCAAAAGCAACCATAGCAGATCACTGTCTGCTTTAATTCTGCATTTTTGTGTTTTGATGGATGTTGCCACTTTTATTGTTTCTGGTGAACTCGACTTTCCCTCCCTTTCTGTTCGTTAAGAGATAAGATAAGATAAGATAAGATAAAACTTTATTAACCCCTCGGGTGGGTTCCTCTGGGAAATTCGGTTTCCAAATAGCACAGCACCGACAGAAGTTACAGAATGTTAGCAAAATACTATACACATATATAAATACAGAGACATATATAAATAAAGAGTATACAAAAGGGATAAATAAAATAAATAGGAATAAGAATACACGGGAATTGCACATTTCAAGTATTGAAGTCTATTGCACCGTTGGTTATTAACAAAAAGTCGTGCACAGTGAAAAGGCACTACAGCTTAGTTGTCCCCCCCCCTCCTTTGTCCTCCTGTTTCCCCTCCCTCTCCCCTCCAGAGAGGAGTTAAACAGTTTGATGGCGTGTGGGACAAAGGAGTTTTTAAGTCTGTTGGTTCTTGTCTTTGGAAGAAGCAACCTGTCACTGAACAGACTCCTCTGGTTGTTTATGGCCGTGTGCAGCGGATGCCCAGCATTGTCCATAATGTCCAGTTTTTTACTTTT
>VUQR01034383.1:0-11617 GCA_015108515.1 Hemichromis elongatus
AGGTTTTTACTCACGGAGACTGAGAGCGCGTCCCAGAAAACATCTGGCAGTTTCTTCTCGTTCCTTCGATCCCAGAACTGTTGAAAATCACTCAATCAAGGAGAGCTACCTCATGTATCTGATTTGCTAACAGCAGTTATCCAGAAGCCAATATCTTCCCTCAGCTCCTGTCTCTGCAGACAGGCGGCCGGCTTCCCTCCTCAGCTTGTATAAAAGATCCCTGCTGCCCATCGTCCGTCTGTTAAAGTGTCTGGACATGCGAGAACCTCAAAGTGCTTCATGTTCACAAGAGGATGAACCCAGGGAGAGGCTGAGCTACACGGTGAAAAGAGTGAAGGAGTAAACACGAAACCATGATGGATGAAGTTTCTGTCGCTGTGTTATTTCCTTTTATGCTAAATCACGTCCAGTAGCTCTCTCTGTGAGCACGTCGGTGGTCAGTCCATTCAAACGTGGTCCGCAGAAGGACCGTGAACACAGAAAAATGCTTGTGAACTCGAGTTTACGCGTTCAGAACACTGTCGAACGTTCGTGTTGGGTCCTGTTGTAAATTCAGGAGGGCACTAATGGCTATAAGCTGTAGGCAATCCACGTTCACAGACCGGCGCACACCCACACAGGGGTTGTCTGGCCACGGTTGAATAGTTGATGCATTTCAGTGGGAGAAATCTATTAATTGGCTCATTAATATGGAGCCTTGGTTGGCCGTTGTCCGTGCCGGGTTCGGCTCGCGGCGGCTGAATGGCTGCAGCGTGCTTCTCGGCCTCAGATCTGCACTAAAGAGCAGATTGGAGCAGACCTGCTTTACCCCGGGATAAATGAGCTGCTCCCAGTTTAGTCTAATGTTATTGTGAGTTAGCAGGACAAATGAGCATTTTACGGCTGTTAACGCACACCGAGACATTGGGTGTTTTTTATCGTTGTTAACAAGGTGGAACAGATTTAACAGCATGTCCGTGCTGTCGCAGGGAAAGGAAGGCTGCGCTATGGCACATTTCACACAGGGCTCAGGTTCAGGCTGTGTGTGTGTGTGTGTGTGTTTACTTGGCTTTGTAGGCTCTGCCAGCTGGAGCTCAGTGAAGTGCTGAAATAGCTGCTGAGTGGGTAAGGTATGCTGCAGGTGGTGTGTGCTATTACCTTACAGGTGTGTTTGTGTGTGTGCGTGTGCATGACTGTAGTAATCTATTATATTTCTTGTGGATCTGGTGCAAAGTTCAGGGTGAAAATGGATGAAAGAGACAAAAACAAAGTAGATGAGATGATGAAATGGAGCGTGTGGAGAGAAACACGGCGGGCAGGAATGATGGCATCGTCTGTTCTGAGAAAAACAAAACCGTGCACGTGTTTCTCTGACTGGTTGATAAAAACATCCAACTTTGCTGCCTTCACTGATCAGCACCAGCAGGAGTGCTGAGTAAAAAAAATAGCTGTGAAGTCCAATGATGCAGCTATGAGTGAGGTTTGGCTGTAGACTGTATAGGGCATCACCGCCGGTTTGTGGATTTCCATTTTGAGTGAAAGGGGACTGACTGCTGCTGGAATCGGCCTGACGTGGATCAGACGGGTTGATCGAGTTTCTGTTTAAATGTCTAAGAAATAACAGCTGTGAGAATCTGGTGACAGAATGAAGGCTGATGGTTTTCCCTTTTTTTAGCTTCTGGAGACAAAAAGAGCACCAAGCTCTGTCCATGTCTGCTGCTTCATGATGATCATTGCAGCTAAACTGCAGTTTCTGAGTGTAATATTACCACCACGCGTCATTCCCATCGTTACCTCCAGAGATGAAGCATAAACAGTTCCTCTGATGTCCACGTCGGGCCGATTCAGTCCCCGTAGACTCTTCCAACACGCAGAAATCAACATGTTTACAGCCTGCTCAAAGGTTCATGCATGAAGTGAAGGAGGTGCAAATGAACTTGTTTATGACTCATCCACCTGGGTAATTGAGTCATGGGTGTTGCTGCACACACAGGTGGAGCTGAGCAGAGTCTTTTAGTCCTCATCCACTGCTAACCATCAAACTGGACGTCTGGACTGTGTTTGTGCTGTCGGAGCCTTTTTTGGCGCCTTTCCTCGGTTCTCCTCCTGAGAACCAAGAGGAAAAAATCTTCCCATTGAACGTGTGTGTGATTTCCTTCCTCTTTGGAGCTAAAAGAGGCCACCCAAACACGAGATATCAGTGGAAAGCCCAGGATGTCCTCTATTTAGCACATCAGGACTTAGTATAGTAGCTCAAATAAGTCAGTAGATGTAGATGGAAAAACAAACGCCCATTACAGAGAACATGAATAGGCTGGTTCTCAGGGGGTTACTGTACTAACAGGCCCCACAGGAAGGCTGAGCTCCAGTTGGGGTGCAGAGGGAAATTCAAGGAATTTATTGGATGTTACTGAGCGCAGATTAGCTGGTATCTGTGTCTGAGTGATGTTCCCATAACAACCAGGAAAGCTAGCATTAGCTGATCTAAAGCCATATAAGTTCACTTCTACCGTCACAAACTAACAATAGAGGAGCCGAAATGCTCGCGTCCAAGCTTCGAACTCGAAGAGTGCGTGACATCACTGTGGCCAGCAGTCGTTAGAGTCTGCACTCTGGTGGCAGGTGGTGGCAATGCACTGCAATGCATCGCCTTTAGAATAGAATAGAATAGGTGTCATTGTCATTGTATAACAAAATTATAGGTGCTCCACGCTAACTGTGCAGGAGTAAAAAATAAATATATGAATATTAAAGACATCAGGAATCAACAGCAAACAGAAGAGATGTGTGCAGCCTAGAGGAACATGTACAAACCAACAGAAGAGCACTTCGGGTTATATCTCATCAAGGTGATGTCATCGCCGTTGGCGTTGGTTGAATGGGATGGTTTTGGATGGTGTACAGTCGTAGCTGAGGACACAGCCCTGTGGGGCTCCACTGCTGAGTGACGGTGGGGCTTAGAGGTGGGGGCCGAGTCCTTAGCACAGCAGCTCTGCCGTCAGGTTCAAACAGAGAAGAGCTGCCGTGGGTTATTTCACATCACTGCGCCCAGTGGCATTTCTAAATGCAACACTGGGGGTCAAATAAAGAGAAACGTGTTACAGGATTTAAGTTAAATCATGAATTCACATCCAATTAAGAAATTTGACATATTCTTAATAAGGGAAACACGTTTTTGATAAAGTTATTAATACATTTCTCCCAGATAACGACAGAAACCCAAAGTTTGCGACACTTCTGGGACATCAGAGCGCTGTAAAAACCTGCGCTGACCGCGTGCTGCTGTCACTCCACAGTCAGCAGCGTCTCTCCTGGGAGCTCTGTGTTCTTTGATGAACTGTGTGAGTCATAATTAGAGGAACGATTACCTCGAGGTGGAAAATTAGAAAAAAATTCAAGAGATTTTTATCTGATTAAAAAAATAATATTTGGCAAATCACCCAGCTTATGGGAGCCGATCCACGACTCGCTGATTTTAAATCATTGATGCATTTTGGTTTAATCACTAAATCCTTTTTTCTCGTGACCTTGTTTTGCAGAAGCTGTGAAGGAAAAAATATCCGCTACAGAACCTGCAGTAACACGGTGAGTCTAAGCGTCTTCCTGGGTTTAAGGTGGTCCAAACTATGGAAGTATTGCCTGTTGTGGTGCAGAGAGAGCTTTATCTCATCCTCGGAGATGGAGTGAGGAGCGACTCCTCCATGAAAGGAACCAGCTGAGGTGGTTCCACATCTGCCTCCTAGTCACAGTGTTTCAGGCCCGTCCAACTGGCGGAGATGCTGGAGACAATATGTCCATCGCTTTGGAGTGGGAGGCCATAAAAAGCTTCTCTGCTTTGGCCCGCTCCGGGTTAAACGGGAGAAAATCGATGGACAAATGAATGAAATGATGGATGTTGGCACACAGTGCTGTCAGTTTAACAGAGGAATGAATGAAATCAACGATAAAGGTGACACGAGGAGGCTGACAGTAGCCTGGACATGATGTTTATATGAAACTGGATTTAACCAGAATCTACATGAAGGACCTGAGAACTACGACACAATAAATGCCCACCCGCTGTCCCAACTGAGCCAGGACCCTTCTCCCTGCTCAAAGGGAGTTTTTCCTTCCCACTGTTGCCAAAGTGCTTGCTCACAGATGGTCGACCTTACAAAGTGAAGCTCCCAGAGCCCATGACGGGGGCTTCGCCTTCCAGCGCAGCTCTTTCTCCACCACGGTGGTGCAGCACTGATCTGCCTGTCATGTTCACCCTCCACCTTCCTGTCGCTCATCGGCAAGCTCTGCCTCATTTGGGACACCGACTCCTCCAGCCTGTAGGAAACAAGCCAGCGTTTTCCTGCAGAGACGCTCAGACTTTTGGGCGCTCGCTCTGCTTCGCACTCAGCTGTTAAACTCAGAAGACTAAATTCACAGAAGTCTCCTCGACTTAGCGCGCCGTCTTATTGACCTCGCGCTGCGATGACAGATGGGAGATGCAGCTTAGATTTTAATTTCTTCCCTATCTCTTGGTTCCTCCTCTGCACCGTCTGCCCGTCCTCCTCTTCCTGCGTGTCGATGTTGCCGCTCCGGTCGTCATCCCAGCTGGCTTCAGCGCGATCAGCTGCTGTAAACGAAGGAACAAGAAAAACCAGGAAAACAAAGAGCCTCCCGACCAGCGTGCCCAGAGAACTGTCAAAAGGCAACACCACGAAACAGATCCGCCTTGCTGAAACAACCGCTCCTCGCCATTTTTATTTCGGCCTCGTTTCTCTCGTCATCCAAGTATTTTAGTCTGGGTTCGTTACATCCAGTGGGAAGCATTGCCAGGATAATATCTATCCCGTCTCTCCGCTTCACATGTGGGCGCTAAGTCTGTGTGAACCAAAGCTCCGGCTGAAGGATACGAGCAGTGGCAGAGTGTGACCGAGTGGAGCCCATGTGTCACACCGGATTTGTCCAGTTCTCCGTCACACGGAGGGGGACGGCCATGTTTGGCTGCCGGAGGAGCACACGTCTGGTATCGATCCGAGACGCCGTTCAGTCCTGAGAAGCACCGAAACAGCAGGTGTTAAGCTGCTGGCAGCTTCTCTGCAGCATCGCCTCCTCTCAGTCACACAAACACAGACGGGCCGCCATCGCACTCGCCGACTGTCAGCTCCAGCTTCATTTTCCGTGTTCTGTGGATATTTGAGTCATTAAAGGGCAACAACACCCTTAAACTCAGCTGAAAGCCTCTCCCAGCACATTTGACCCTCATCATACAAACATTTAGGGAACAAAGGCCAAACCCAGAATAAACCGGCGTCACAGGAAAGTGCGGTGTAATGATATATTTTATATCTGAAAATAGAAGGAGGCGGTTTGAAGGAGGTGAGTGGACTCGGGGGAGGCTGATGGACTATCACTCAGTGATGTGGAGCTGATAGTGAGAGGTAACCAGCCGTGGGAAGCTGCTGTCAGACTCTTTAGAGTGTGTGAATTGTGTTAAACCAGAGATCTCTGCTCTGCCGTCACACACTCCCCGCTGTGAGTTTCTGCTGGTGCCAAAAATACCTGCTTCCTCCAGCTGTTTGATCATCTGCTGAAATGTTTAAGCTCCTCCACAGGTTGGAAATGCAAAAGTAAAATGTTTGCTCCTGTGTGGCCTTCAGGGCTCACTGTGGCTGCAGGACAAATCCAGCTTTTTGGCACATCTGGGCTATCGGGTGTCCTTCAGCATTGACACCACACCTGAAGTCTATGTTTATGTTCCATATTGGAGCTTTTAATTTATTTCATATTCACTGTGTGTTTGGTTTTCAGCACTAAAATGCTTGTTAGCGTTGGGAAAGGATCTGGGATATGGACGACAACACCGTTAACTGTCTTTGTGTTTTTTGTAGCCGGATGACCAAACACTCATTTTTGGAGGTGGATGATCCTTTAGAGACAGAAGAAGAAGATTAAAAACATTCTGTACAGTTGTTATGAATGTGAAGGTTATTTTAGACACCATAACAGTTGTTTTTTTAGAATCATACAAAATACATTTATTTTTAGGCAGAAGCTGAAATTCTGTCAGTCGTCACGTGACGAAACGAGATCAGTTTATAAGGAATTATGGTGCTGACGCTGTCGTCTCCTGTCCTCAGGACTGCCCTGCGGAGTCGGGGGATTTCCGGGCCCAGCAGTGTTCAGCTCACAATGACATCAAGTACCAGGGTGTGACGTACGAGTGGGTCCCGGCACCGTACGACCCCGCCGCCCCCTGCGCTCTGCGGTGCCAGGCTAAAGGCCGAGGCCTCACCGTTGAACTGGCCCCGAAGGTGCTGGACGGGACACGGTGCCGGGCGGACGCCTTCGACATGTGCATCAGCGGAGTGTGTCAGGTGAGGGTCTCCATGAGAAATCCAGTCCTGTCACTGCAGGCGTGAATAGACATTACTGAAAGTGGAGAAGTGGACACGCACTGCTTCCTTTCACTGCTCTCATTTTTTTCCATTTTCATATTTAATAATCGTAAATGTGGACGTGCAGCTTTTATGTTCTCCGGTTACAGCAAGTATCGAGCGTTTGCTGCGTTGTGTTAGAGCTCTCACACGTTTGTGCTCATTATGTTAAAGCTCTGGTAATGAGGCCTTTGCACATCCATACCTCAAAGTGAGCACACCCTCAGGTAATTGAACGCACCCCGATCAGCTGGATCAGAAACCAAAAACCAAAAATGTTCAGCGAGTTTACGGACAGGTTGAGATCACTGTGACTTCACCACACGAGATCCTCAAATTAGGCATAGAAACTGGAGCTCTAACTTTCTGGCTTCTCTCTTACTGAAATTAACCGCACAGCAGCCGTGTTATTGGTCAGTCAGGGGAATTTAAATTGCTGCACAGGTCCAGCAGACTGCTATTAGCTACAGCTGACAAAGTGCCAAATTCAAACAGGTGAGTTCATTAAATCCTTGCTAGGACATTAGCTATGGAGACTACACACCCGTTTGTGTCTGCTGTGAGGTTGGAGGGCTTACCGTTGGAGTCTGTGGGGACTGGCCCACTGCTGGAGTCAGCCTCAAGTGGAAATGAGAGGAACTGCAGGTCTCAGCATTTTCCACACTGCCTTTATTTTCCATCCTTGGAGGTTGCCAGCTGGAGTCATCCCCAGGAAATAATGTGCACTGTCCTGTCGCACATCGAACTGACACATCTGTCCACCCTTCCTGGCTCTCGCTGGAGTTTGTAGCCCTGTAATAACATCATCCCGATCCTCTTTGCTTCCAATGAACAAGAGCCAGAATTATGTTTGACACTCGAGTTCACTTGAGGTTGTGTTTTTGGCGTCTCTTCTGCATTTTGGCCTCATTAGTCTAGTTTTGTCCCAGTTAAACTGTGATGATCCATCGTGGGTCCACGAGTAGGAGCCTCGATGAAATGATGAAAGCACTGAAGCGTGCACAGCGTCATAATCGCCCAGACAGTGGATTATGTAGGGAGTGCTTTCACTCTTCGGCCGTCTGCTTGATTAGAGACTCTAACTGCTCGACAGGAGGAGTGTCGCACGTGTCACACCTGACAGACCCGTTTCCAGAACAGTTATTTGTGTAGTGACTCTTTGGATGGTGCGGCAGGAGGCGGCGGCGTAACTTAGTCACGAGGAGCTGAGAAACAGAATTGATGAGCTTTGGACAGCTTGTTGTTTTTCATTTTCTTGTTATTGTCACTTTGGCTGTATTTCATGCTGCATGAACACGAAAACACCAAACGGCAATTTCACTCTCCAGCCAACAGTTAATTAGTTAAATTTAGCTCAGCCTGTGAAGTGCGGCGTGGCAGTAAACATTTTAGACGCGCTGGACTGTGAGCTGTGAACAGAGCCCTCTGGTACGCTCACTCATTAACACACACCGCGTCTGCACACTGCCCGGCTCCGGATCTCTTCGCTGCATAATGTTGAAAATGTTTCGTTTGAGGGGAAAATTTAGGAACTCAGAGTTTGGCCTAAACGGCACCAAGCAGCTAATAAGAAGTGTCTGCAGTGGTTGGTTAGGAAGCTTCTCCCTACACATTTAACTCGGGGATGGTGGTGTGTTTCCTGACGTGCTTCGTGTTAGATGACCGTCACGACTTTGTTTGGCCTTTCAGTGACATTTGATGACTTCTTTTTTTTGTGTGTGGAAAAACCGTCTTTACTGACAGAAATCCTTTTTCTTTAGAGTGTTTTGTTGTATTCTGTATTCGCTCAGTAACAGCGAGCTGTCCTGGCCCAGATGCATTAAAACACATCCAAGTATGACACCACACCACCATCGGGCTTCACAAAGAGCACGTCATCCGTCTGCTCTCATCTGTCCACTAAAAAACATGCTTCGCACAGCCTCCTGGTTCAGCTCTATGATCTCTGGCAGACTGCGGATGGGCTGTGCTTTTCCCTGCTGTGCACACTGCTGTTGTTGTTCTGATGATGCATTCATGAACATGAATATTAGCCAATGAAAGGTGGTTGGTCCAGACCACATAGATGTGGATGCATGGAGATGTCTCTGAGACAGGGCATTGGACTTTATACTAGTTGTTCAACATCATCATCATCATCAGCTGTGATGAAAAGGCTGACAGACGAGGTCAGGCAGGAGGAGCAGGCGGACTGTGATGTTTGCAGACGACGCTGTGATCTGTAGTGAGAGGTGGAGGTATGCTCTGGAGAGATGAGGAATGAAAGTCGGGAGCAGCAGACACAATACTGAATGAGAGGGAGACGGGTGGGAAGGTGCAAGTGCAAAGAGCAGAGGTAGTGATGGTGGATGCGGTTAAACACCATCCACAGAGAGGGGCAGGGTGGAGACGAGCGTCAGGAGGGATCTGTGACAGAAGGACAGCAGCAAGCGTGAAAGGGAAGGTTTACAAGATGATAGTGAGAGCTGCTGTGATGGTTTGGAGACAGTTAGGTCGAGCTAAAGATGTTCAGAGCTTCAATTCAATTTAATTTTATTTATATAGCACCAGATCACAACAACAGTCGCCTCAAGGCGCTTAGTACATACAGAGAAAACCCAACAATCATATGACCCCCTATGAGCAAGCACTTTGGCGACAGTGGGAAGGAAAAACTCCCTTTTAACAGGAAGAAACCTCCGGCAGAACCAGGCTCAGGGAGGGGCGGGGCCATCTGCTGTGACCGGTTGGGGTGAGAGAAGAAAAGAACAGGATAAAGACATGCTGTGGAAGAGAGACAGAGATTAGTAACAGGTACAGGTGAGCTTCACTGGTGAGCAGAACGAACACGATTGGACACGAGTGGACACGAGTCCGATCTGAGGGTTTGCACATGTGCACGGCGAGAGGATGGACGTACCGAACAAAGGATGATGAAGATGGAGCTGCCAGGCAGGGGAGAAGAGGAAGACCTCAGAGGAGGTTCATGGATGCAGTGAAGGAGGACATGCAGAGGGTCGGTGTGACAGAGGAGGATGCTGGGATACAACGATGTGGAGGCAGCTGATTCGCTGTGGTGAGCTTGAAGGTTTATGCAGAGCTCCAGAGCGTTTATCAAAGTTTTTCTGCAGTTGTAAGCTCCATCAAAGTCTCTCTTAATGAGACAAGCAACTTCTCCCAACTTCACATTTTTAACTCAACAAACTAAACGTGTTGAGACAAAAACACAAGAACAACAGTGAAAGAAAAAGCGAGAGGAGCTCTGACAAAGAGCAAAGAAAAAAGTGGAAAGTTGTGACAGGAAAAGCAAACAACAGAAGCAAAAGGGTTATTTCCTCTCGGCTGCTGCAACAACAGCCAGCATAACGAGTTCTCATCAAATCCAATAACACGCCCCGCTTATACAAATCCAGCTGCGTGCATCACACTGCACCTGCTCACCGCGCTGCTCCGTGGATGAAAAAGGCCGACGCATTCACAGACCGACACTTGAAATTACACATTATCCTTTAATGGTGTCTTTATACACAAGTCGTAAGAGGCTTTCTCCATCCACAGCTGTCGTCCTGTATTTACTCCGAGGAGAAGCCGTCCTCCTCCCTCGCCGCTGCGCTCGCCTCCATTCAGCACATGCAAAGATACATAAACACTGTGAAGTGGCTGCAGGGTAACGGCGCAATTAGGACACAAAATAAAAATGTTCAGTGTTTATATGAAGTAGTTTAATATCAACAGAAGATTTCAGTGTTTAGATCTGAGGCGGTTGTTTCCACGGCCACTGTGCCAAAACTGCTCAGAAACCTTCAACGCTAGTTTCTTCTGATGTGACTTTCCGGTTTATGTAACAAAACACAGTGTGTGTGTGTGTGTGTGTGGGTGTGTGTGTGTGTCACCATCGTTTAAACAGAGCCTTTTATGTTTTCCTGAAATGACACATTTCGATTTTACAGTCTTAATGAGGAGTGACGTGTGACGCTGCTGTTGGCCCGTTTTAAACTTTGGTTCTCATTCAGAATAAGAATGAGGGAAAGATTACATCTGGGTTAAAATGAACTCTTTTGCAACATTAAACACACTTTAAAGCATCAGAAAAACTATTCATTTTCCAGGCCTGGAAAGGTTTGACAAAATGAACACATCCAGTTAGATGTGGAACAGCTGATAAATAACTCTTTAACTTTCCTGTACTGAGATGGGATGGAGACAAAAACTCAAAGTATGACAGAAGACTAAATTTGATGATTTACAATAATGTCATATAAACACCCAGTGCATCATGGGAATCCCCCGGCAGCCTATGTCTATTGCAGCATAACTAAGGGAGGATCAGGGTCACCTGGTCCAGCCCTAACTATATGCTTTAGCAAAAAGGAAGGTTTGAAGCCTGATCTTAAAAGTAGAGATTGTTAAGGTCTGGTAGGTGCGGACTCAATCGCAGGACTCGGAGATCCAAAACTTCACACAGTTTATTTACAGGTTTTCACCAAGTGTATATAAAAAAATGTGCAAGGCGGTGCTTTGTACAGCAGGTGAGGGGTGGGGGTCCAGGGTAATCCAGGGGAAGGGTCCACTCGCTCCTCAATCCTCCAAACACACGACCAAACGTTCGCTCCACACTCTCGATACACAGCTCCCACGGGAGGGGGTCCAGGGAGGTCTGCAGACAGAAACGCGGCACTTAGACACGACCACAAACAACTCTCAACTCTCGCTTGCTGTAGGCTTGACGTTCACTAACTAGTTGCAGACAACGATCCAGCGACAACCGGCGGTATCTCCTGGCTTAAATGTCAGACGATCTGATGAGCCGCAGGTGTGTGAGCTCCACAGAGGCGTGGACCGAGGGCGTGAACCCGCAATGAGATCCGCCCCGGTGACAGAGGAGAGGAAAGAGAGTGAGAGAGGGAGAAAAAGAGAGAAGGATGGCGATCAGCGTCCTGCTGATCCTCCAGGCCGTGACAGAGATAGTGTCTGTCTCCTGAATCCAAACTGAAGCTGGTTCCATAGAAGAGGGGCCTGAAAACTGAAGGCTCCGCCTCCCATTCTACTTTTAAATACTCTAGGAACAACAAGTAAGCCTGCAGTGTGAGAGCGAAGTGCTCTGATAGGGTGATATGGTACTACAAGGTCATTAAGATAAGATGGGGCCTGATTATTTAAGACCTTGTATGTGAGGAGCAGGATTTTGAATCCAATTCTTGATTTAACAGGGAGCCAATGAAGGGAAGCCAATACAGGAGAAATATGCT
>VUQR01034385.1:0-12360 GCA_015108515.1 Hemichromis elongatus
GACCCCGTGTCCACCAGGGCCCGGCATGGCTGGTCCTCAACACAGCAGCTCAGGTAGAGTCCCTTGAGGTGCCCGACTCGGCAACCACCGTGCATCGTCCTTGGAGGGGGGCAGGAAGCCCGTTTCCCTGAGGCTGCATAGCTCTGGCCTTCGGGCAGGTGCTGGGCAGTTACGCCACGTGGCCAGGCTCATTCAGGCTCATTGCACCGGTAAATGGTAAATGGACTGGTTCTTATATAGCGCTTTTCTACTCTGTCTGAGCACTCAAAGCGCTTATACAACTAATGCATTCACCCAATCACACCCATTCACACTTTTTAACTACAAACTACTAATTTTCTAACTACCATTCACACCATTCACACTCCGATGGATGCATCGGAGAGCAACATGGGGTTAGTATCTTGCCCAAGGATATTTGACATGCAGACTGGAGGAGCCTGGGATCGAACCACCAACCTTCCGGTTAGTAGCTGACCTGCTCTACCACCTGAGCTACAGCCACCCCACAAGCAGCGGTTGGCCGGCTGACACCTCCGGGGCACCGAGGGCTGCAGCTGGCATGTCTCCGCGACCTCCGTCTCCCCATCGCAGTCTGCGGCTCTGATTTGGGGGTAGTTTGGGGGGGGCACCTGCTGGTTAGGTCGCGAGGTGAGCACCAGCTCGGCCCTTTCCGCTTTAAGGAGCGCCTCACGGAGAGTTTGAGGCATGGCCAGGCGGACGTGTTGGCGTAGCCGCTCTGGAAAAAGTCCTCGCATAAAAGCATGCAGGCTAAGCTCTTCACGGGCGGCTGCTGGGAACTCCGGGTAACCACAACGAGATTACAGCAACACATCCGTGGCAAAGGTGCCCAGACTCTCCCCCGGTCGACGGCTCCGGTTGGTCAGCTGCTCCATGCTTTGATCAGTGGAGTGCCGCTGCCCGAATCGCCTCTTGAGTGCCAAGGTGAGTGCCTGGAGCTCACGGGCTAGGTCAAGGAGTACCTGCAGTGCATCTGCGTCTGTCACGACGGGCCGTCGGGACCCGTCGGGGGACTTACAAGGCGGCTCACTTCCTCTCTCTCCGATCGCCAGCTTCCCAAGCAGTGAATGCTCTCCTCGACAGCTTGCTCCAGCCTCCGAATGTCTCTCTCCATTATGGCGAAGGTGAGCTATCCCACTTCTGACACCAATGTGGCGAGCTCGGACAAGGAGGAGACAGAGGTAGAGTTCGGTCTGGCCGTTTATTTGAGCTTGAACAACACTGCCGCTAGCTCCACCGCTAAGAGCCGCCTAGCACAACACAGCCCCCACAACAACAACAGTCGCAGAGAGAGTGCATCACCAGGTCGCCGAGAGGGCGCGTCACCTGGTAACCATGGCAACATAACACTGCTGCCTTAAACACAGAAACACAGAATACAGCTGTAATGAGCTCCAAACAGCCCTGACCCGCTACAGTACTATGCGTACACTAGCAACTAATCAGTCTATATAAGTGTGTGTGTGTGTGTTTACAAAACAAATATATACATATATCAAGTTTTATTGTCATGTACAGATCAACAGTGTAGCCACATTTATCTGTAACGAAATTCTTTGGCTCATGCTCCTTAGCATAACATACATATAGAGATTATATATGCAGTTATCTTTACAAGAAAATGACAGAAATTACCAGTGGGTAATAATAATAATAATAATAATGATAATAATAATAATAACAATAATAATAATGATAACAAAGTCAAGGAGAAAATGAGAGAAAAAAGGATTAAATATTAGAGAATTTAAAACAGTTGGTAATTTGTATTTGTGCACGAATATTTACAAAAGTACAAAAGGTTGTGCAATGAGCATTTAAAGTGGTATTAGTTGAAGTGACAGTGTGCAGAGTCCTGTAATTGTAGTGAGTGTGTAGTGGTGTGTGTGGAATGTCAGCAGTTCAAAAGTTTGTGGGCTTGTGGGTAGAAACTGTCTCTGTGTCTGGTAGTGCAGGTCTGAATGCTCCTGAACTGCCTACCAGACAGCAGGAGTGTGAAAAGTCTGTGGCTGGGGTGGCTGGGATCAGAGAGCATCTGCTGCGTCTTCCGCATGCAGCGCTGTCTATAGAGATCCTGCATTGCTGGCAGTTCAGCCCTGGTGATATATGTGTTGTTTACAGTTTTTATTTAGTTACCACAAAGATTATGGAACTTAGCCACCTAAAAATCTTAAATAGAAATTTGACACTTGTCTAAGTATGAACTATTTATTTTAAATTCTGTTGATTTTATCACACTGTGATAAATGGTTCAAAACCATTATTTTGTGATGGTTTTCAACCATCACATAATAAAGCAAACTGTGCAGTTGAATTAGAATATGTAGCTGTGTGTGTTTCAAGTTGTCTGGTCCCAGGTGGAGTCTTGTGTCATTCAAAAAAAAATTTTTTATATATTAATTAATTTCTATTACCACTATTATAACAATTTACATAATTTACACAACAATTTACACTATTATTATATCAAATGGTTTCAAAGAAGACAGTTTAAAATAAATGCATTTTCTGACTCAAAAAACGTGTCATCTCCCAGAAAAATGGCAAATCAGTGTGACAATGTATGTCGTACTGTAATGTGATAGGAGGACCTCAGGCTTCATCAGCTATAGCTGAATTAAGCTCTGCCCATTAACGAATACACCTGCTTGGTCAGTAATATCAGAATAAAGTACAGGGCTGTACATGCATGAGTGTGGTTGTCTTTAAAAGATGTATGACTGCATATGCATAGTGTTATTTTTGGGTTTATGTATGGGAGTCTGCAGAGCAGAGGAAAATACTGTTCTCTGTGAAATGCTAGGAAGTCCAGAGATTCCTCTTTTGACCAAGGAAGGAGATATTACTATTGGAGGAGCTTTTTCTATCCATAGCCAAATCTCAAAGCCTTCGTTTTCCTTGACTCATACTCCAGAACCTCTCATATGCTCCAGGTTTGTCTTTTCTTCCCTTTGCAGGGTTAATGACTTAAAGAACGTTACACTACACTTTTTAAAACTTGTTTCTATTCTTTTCAGGATAAATTTGAGAGAATTTCGTTTTGCCCAAACAATGATTTTTGCCATAGAAGAGATCAACAATAGTAGCACTTTACTGCCTAATATTTCAGTTGGTTATAAGATATTTGATAGCTGTGGTTCAACACTGCCTTCAACACGTGCAGTAATGGGTTTAATAAATGGACAGGAAAGGACAGCAGAAAAAACCTGCAGCAGTCATTCATCTGTTCATGCCATCATTGGAGCTTCTGAGTCTTCCTCAACCATTGTGATGCTACAAATTTGTGGGACCTTCCAAATACCAGTAGTAAGTATTTATAATAGTTGTGTCAGTTTTTTTTATAATGTAACTGTGTGCAAAAATTGAATTCCAGTAACTATTTTGGTCACTTACAGGTTTATGTTGATCTTCGAGTTAAGGCTTCCAAGCTTTACATTAGATTTAGTTACAAGCCAGAAACAACATTCTGTCTTTGTTTTGTCACTGAAGACCCAACTGTCAATCTCTTCCCACTTACTTGTCAATGTGTTTTTGTTTTTCCTCTTTTACTTTATTTCAGATCAGCCACTTTGCCACATGTGCTTGTCTGAGTAACAGAAAGGATTACCCCTCATTCTTCAGAACCATCCCCAGTGATTACTATCAGAGCAGGGCCCTGGCAAAACTGGTAAAATATTTTGGATGGACATGGGTTGGGGCAGTCAGAAGTGACAATGATTATGGCAACAATGGGATGGCAACTTTTATAACAGCAGCAAGTCAGGAAGGGGTTTGTGTTGAATATTCAGAGGCCATTTCAAGGACTGACTCTAGTGAGGAGGTTGCAAGGGTGATTGAAATGATTCGTAGTGGCAGTGCAAGAGTTTTGATTGCCTTTCTTGCCCAGGGTGAGATGGACATTTTGCTGGAGGAAGCTCTGAAGCAGAACTTGACTGGGTTGCAGTGGGTGGGCAGTGAATCATGGATAACAGCAAGTCATTTGGCTAATAAGCGGTACTCTGGCATACTGACGGGGTCTCTGGGCTTCACCATCAAAAAGGCAAAGATTGCAGGCCTGCGAGAATTTCTTTTACAGGTTAACCCAAGTCAGGATCGTCAGAATAATGTGCTAAGAGAGTTTTGGGAAACGGTTTTTGGCTGCAGTTTTAAATCCAGTCTGCCTGGTCAGATTCAGTGCTCTGGCTCTGAGAAGCTAGAGGACATCATCAGTCCTTTTACAGATGTATCACAACTAAGGATATCTAACAATGTGTACAAGGCTGTATATGCTGTAGCTCATGCTATGCATAACTTGTTAAATTGTGGACAAAGTGCTGAAGCCATAAATCAGTCATGTTTTTGGAACGACCATTTAGAGCCAAAAATGGTGAGAGATTACCTTAAAGACTTTTGAAAAAAAATTTGTATGTTCTAGAATTCTATATATGCTAAGTTAACAACCCTCGTTTTGGATTGGTAGATTGTGAAACACCTCCAAGATGTCAATTTCACTCTTCAGTCGGGAGAAAGAGTATATTTTAATGAAAATGGAGACCCTTCAGCAACTTATGAACTTGTGAACTGGCAGAGAAACGAAGCAGGAGACATAATTTTTGTGGCTTTAGGGAGTTATGATGCTTCACTACCTAATGAAAGACAGCTTGCCATGAATGGAATTAATATAACATGGGTTTCTGAATCCCAAATGGTAAGTCTATTTGAAAGCAGGGGATATTTATTTAATACTTATTTTGTGGGTTGGTAAAAATTGTGCAGAAACAAAATATGAAATTAACTGTAGTTATTTGTTCAAATCTCTGTTAATGAAAATAGAAGAAATGCTGATTTTTTTTATTTATAGAAACTGACATTCATAAAGTTGTTTAATATTGATCATTAGCAAATAAAAATCTAAAATAAAATCTCTCTCACATACACAGATATGTAGAGTCTACATTATTTTCAGTTGTAACAATGTTAACATAACAGCTTCAGAACTATTTTTATGTTAATTTTTGCCTCTGATGCAGAATGATGAGTAAAATAATGGTCTGAAGGTCGAATGCATATTTGTATTTTTTTCTTTCTGCAATATTGTTAACGTGAAATAAATGTAACAATCTCAATTATGTGGATTACAAGAGGAACAAACTGTGACTTTGGAGTTGTGGTGTTGTTACAGAAGCCATTGTCTGTCTGCAGTGAGAGCTGTCCGCCAGGTTTCCGCCAGGCAGCAATTAAAGGCAAACCCATCTGCTGTTTCTCCTGTATTGCCTGTGCTGCTGGAGAGATTAGCAACACAAACAGTGTGTAGTAAATTTCCTGTCATTTTTACTATGTAAAATAGTGCCAATAAGTTGATACATATACTAGGAAGTGTTTATTTCAGTAGGTCTATCAAAATCCTTTTTTATGTTTTACATGTTCTATTCAGATTCTGCAGTGTGTTTACCATGTCCACTGGAGTGCTGGTCAAATGAAGATCGCAGCCACTGTGTTCCAAAGGTGATTGAGTTCCTGTCTTTTGGAGAAACTATGGGGGGCCTACTCGCTGCTTTCTCATTGTTTGGAGCAAGTTTAACATTGGCGGTGTCATGTGTTTTCTTTCGGTTTCGTCACACACCACTTGTCAAAGCCAGTAATTCTGAGCTGAGCTTCCTGCTGCTCTTCTCTTTAACTCTGTGTTTCCTGTGTTCTTTGACCTTCATTGGCCAGCCTACTGAATGGTCATGCATGCTGCGCCACACAGCTTTTGGCGCAAGCTTTGCCTTGTGTATGTCGTGCATTTTGGCTAAAACTATAACAGTGGTGATTGCCTTTAAGGCTACAAGGCCAGCAAAATCAGTTCCTCAGTGCTCTCCTGCACTTCAGAGAACAAGTGTGTTTAGCTGTACTTTACTCCAGGTGCTGATCTGTGGGCTGTGGTTAATTTTTGCTCCACCATTCCCATACAAAAACACAGTTAATGCCACTGAGAGGATTATACTAGAATGTAATTTAGGTTCACCTTTAGGGTTCTGGGCTGTTTTAGGATATATAGGACTTCTAAGTTTGCTATGCTTTATCCTTGCTTTTCTGTCTCGAAAGCTGCCTGATAATTTTAATGAGGCCAAATTCATCACCTTCAGTATGCTGATATTCTGTGCAGTCTGGGTCACTTTTATCCCAGCATATGTCAGCTCTCCTGGTAAGTTTACTGTTGCTGTAGAGATATTTGCTATTCTGGCCTCAAGCTTTGGGTTATTTTTCAGTATATTTGTTCCAAAATGTTATATTTTATTAGTGAAACCTGAAAGAAATACAAAAAGACATATGATGGGGAGAAACCATTAAAAATATGAACAAGGTTATGCTTACTCCATAGTTAAGATTTGTTTATTTTAATTCATATATGCTCATTGATCAATTTATTACCTTATATATTGGTCCTGTATATTAGTAATTCCAATGTGTATAGTGGTTGTTTATGTTTTACTTTTTAGTATGATGTTCAAATGTGAACCATAGATGGAAAATGTAATAAACAATAATAACTTAGGATAAGGAGTGGTTACTTTCGTAGTGGCCCTCTAAGCCCATTAGCATGCCTATTCATTGGTCAGTCACAGGAGAAGCAATATCATTGGTAGAGACAAAGACAATATTCACAGCTGTCACCCACAAGTCCCTATGGCTTTGTGACATAAAAGTCATATTAAAAGCAGTGTTGAGGAGGTTTATCTTTGGGCGTTCGTTAGGAAGCATTCAGCTGAGGAACTATGCTGCTGGTAGCCAACATACTACTTCTTTCCCTTCTGGCTGTGAGAGAAGGGAAGCCTGTGTGTCAGACCTATGGGACAAAAGAACTGTCTCAGTTTTTTAAGGAGGGAGAAATCAACATTGGAGGAATTTTTTCTTTCCATCAGAACCCCATCACTGTTAATCCAACTTTTGAAGTCAATCCAGGAACAATCCAGTGCGAAGGGTAAGACTGGGATAATAGAAATGATCTTTAAATCCTATTCCAATAGGGGTTGTTTGTTTATATTTAAAATGCAATCTTCATTTTTGCTTATTTCTGCCATGCAAACTTTGGTCCTTCTTCTTTGTTCAGACTGGACCCAGGAGAGCTTCAGTATGCGTACACTATGATATTTGCTATAGAAGAAATTAATAACAGCTCAGAGCTGCTGCCAGGAGTTACACTTGGTTATAGGATCTTTGATTCCTGCCCCAGTATACCTTTGTCAGTTAGGGCATCACTAAACTTGATGAATAGGTATGAAAGTGGAGCAGGGAGCTGTACCAAACTCTCCAACGTACATGCTGTCATAGGAGAAACCACATCCACCTCAACGATAGGCATTGCACGTACGATGGGACCATTCCATATACCTGTGGTGAGTGTTGGAGGCATGCATGCTGTATGCACACATAAACTTCCTGAGATGCAATAATCATCATTAAATGTCTTCAGTGCTCAATATGACTTTTAACTATGTTATTGTTTTCCAGATCAGTCATTCAGCAACTTGTGCATGTCTTAGCAACAGAAGAGACTATCCTTCTTTTTTTAGAACCATACCTAGTGACATTTACCAAAGCAAAGCATTAGCAAAGCTTATGAAACATTTTGGCTGGACCTGGGTAGGAGCTATCAGAACTAATAATGATTATGGGAATGGTGGCATGGCCACTTTCTTGGAAGCAGCAGAAAGGGAAGGTGTGTGTGTTGAGTACTCAGTGGCCATTTACCGAACTAATCCAAGAAAGTGGTTCTTAAATGCTGTAAATGTTATAAAGAAATCCACCTCTAAGGTAATAGTGGCATTTGCTGATGGCACAGACCTTGACATACTTTTTAAAGAGCTTCATGCTCAAAATGTGACAGGCCTGCAGTGGGTTGGGAGTGAGGGCTGGATCACATACCGTTATATTGCCTCTCCAGTGAATTACGCTGTGGTTCAGGGGGCAGTTGGCTTTGCAGCATTAAATGCTCACATTCCTGGACTGCAAGAGTTCCTAACCAGCAGCAGGCCTTCCACCATACCAGGGAATCAGGGCCTTGTGGAGTTGTGGGAGGCAGTGTTCAGGTGTGTCCTGTCTCCCCAAACAGTGACTTATGCTGAAGATCTGACAATGGCCTGCACTGGAAAGGAGTCTCTCCTGCATGTGAAGACACGTTTCACAGATGTGTCAGATGCCAGCCTGTTAAATAATGTATACAAAGCTACGTATGCTGTTGCTCATGCTCTACATATGCTATTAAATTGCAAAGATGAAAGAGAGCCTTTTGAGAAGAATACTTGTGCAGATACGAAAAATGTACAACCATGGCAGGTAAACATAAAAACAAAGTACTGTGCCTCAATGCAAAATGTTATTTCTAATGACTATTATTACATAGTCAGATAACATTAGTGTTTTTCTGTAGGTACTGCATTACCTAACCCAGGTCAATTTTACAACTAAGACTGGTGAAGCAGTGTTCTTTGATGAGTTAGGTGAACCTGTGGCACGTTATGCATTGGTGAACTGGCAGATGGATGAAAAAGGTTACATACTTTTTAAGACAATTGGTTACTATGATGCATCGCAGCCTGAGGGTCAGGAGTTTAAGATGAAAGCAGGTGTGAGAGCCATGTGGGCAGGAGAGAGTTTTGAGGTAAAAAAAAACAGATAATACTCTTCCTTTCTATCCCCAACAACAGAAAGTTCTGTAGCTAAATCTTTCAAAATCACACTAAATGTGTACAATTGTGTGTCTGGAACTGATTTGTTTTTAATATTGTCACTGTAATGCAGGTGCCAAGGTCTGTTTGCAGTAAGAGTTGTTTGCCTGGGACCCGTCAGGCTTTTGTTAAGGGCAAGCCAATCTGTTGTTTTGATTGCATCACCTGCGCTGATGGGGAGTTCAGCAACACTACAAGTGAGACAGCTGGATTTCTAGCCTTTACTCTTGTGCTCATTGTGTTTCTGTTGGGCAAAATCACTGCCAGCACTTTACTGGTCTATTTGAAGACGTATGTGCTGTACATCATGAAGATATTTATGTTTTCAGATGCAGTGAAATGTGACAAATGCCCTCCTGAATTCAAGTCCAACGAAGAGAGAAATAAGTGTGAAATGAAAGCTATTGAGTTCCTCACATTCACAGAATTATTGGGTATACTGTTGGTCTCCTTTTCTCTATTTGGTGCGTGCATCTCACTGACTGTAGCCCTAATATTTTTCCACTACAGACACACTCCTATTGTGAGAGCAAACAACTCTGAGCTCAGCTTTTTGCTGCTCTTCTCCTTGACGCTGTGTTTCCTGTGTTCTGTGACCTTCATCGGCCGGCCCTCTGAGTGGTCGTGCATGCTACGGCACACAGCATTTGGCATAACGTTTGTGCTTTGTATCTCTTGTATTCTGGGGAAAACAATGGTGGTTGTAATGGCATTCAAGGCTACATTTCCAGGCAGTAATGTTAAGAAGTGGTTTGGGCATGCACAGCAAAGACTGAGTGTTCTGGCATTCACTCTCATACAGGTTTTGATTTGCATATTTTGGTTAGCAATAAATCCACCATTCCCCTACAAAAATATGAACTATTACAAAGAGAAAATTATACTTGAATGTGCCCTGGGATCACCTGTAGGGTTCTGGACTGTGCTAGGATACATAGGGCTGCTGGCTATGTTATGCTTTGTACTTGCTTTTTTAGCTCGAAAGCTGCCTGATAATTTCAACGAAGCTAAATATATCACTTTCAGCATGTTAATATTCTGTGCAGTATGGTTAACCTTTATACCAGCTTATGTCAGCTCTCCTGGGAAATTCACTGTTGCTGTGGAAATATTTGCTATTTTGGCCTCAAGCTATGGGCTACTCTTTTGTATTTTTGCACCAAAATGCTATATTATTATAATTAAACCTGAACTGAACACAAAGAAACATTTGATGGGAAAAATACAATCAAAATAATTCGAGGCACCAGCTTTATTTCAGGTGCATTGTTCAAATAATTTTTTGATTTTACTACTTACCCCTAAGGTTTGGTGTGACATTAATTTTCATATGTGTTCTATTTGTATTTTTTAGTTTTTCAAAAATCTTCAAAAAAATGTGAATGTAGCACACTGTTTGCAGTTTTTTTTTTCGTTGTTCATTATGATAATTTTATTGTGTACCAATTCTAACACTGTCAGTCAGGTTTTAAATAATAATTAACAATAAAAGAGCGGTAAAAAATATTTGATACACTTTTATTTGGTTCATTGTTAAATTGGGAACAAACTATGTAAATTGTTTAGTTTTATGTGAATAAATGAAACTAAAAAACTACTCATCACTCTTTATTATTAGCACAACTACACTCTGCGCTATAGACAATGGCTTTCTGCTTTGCAAACCTCTATCATGTACATATGAGTCTAAAAGCTTTGTCATTATAAAATAAAAATATTTGAAAAAACAAAGTAACGTTTATAATTAAAGGTAAAGTTTATTTATTAAGAGCTTTTCATAGACAGGTGGTCACAAAGTGCTGTACACAAAGATTAAAATAAACAGAAAATTAAGTCACAGAATAGATAATATACACAATATAAAAATGAAAAGTAAATAAAGATGTAAAATTTTTAAAATGTGTTGATCAACAGAAGGCTTGTTTAAAAAGATAAGTTTTTAACTGCTTTTTAAAGGATTCCACAGAGTCAGCCAAACGTAGTTGTGGTTGTAAACTTTTCCACAGCCTTGGTGCCACAGACTGAAAGGAAGGAAGAACCAACACACTCTCAGTCTGTGAGCGGAGACAACGAGCAGCAGTGTGTTTTTTAAGAAGCTTGGATAAATAATCTGGGTCCTGGACATTTAATGCTCTGTATGTTAAAATAAGAATTTTAAAACGAATTCTAAAATCAATTGGGAGCCAATGGAAAGAACATAAAATGGGAGTAATGTGACCATGCTTACTGAAACGTGTTAGTAGCCTGGCTGCAGAGAGAAAAGAGAGAGAAAAAAATGTCAGCCATAGACATAGCCACTGTGACATCATGATGCCACCCACTGGTTCAGGACTGTATTTTAAAACCTCAAGATTAATGTAACTACTGTGCTAATGCTGTAATAATACTAACATTTCACTCACCAATGCTTTCACGACACCTGTCAGTCAAAGTGGCTATGCAGCTAACAGTATCCATGTAAATGAGTTACAATAAAATCCAAAGATGTCAAAAACACATTTGTACTCACTTTAAACATGATCTGAATGTTGTGAAGCTTGTGATTGCTTTTTTTGCTAGCTGACTGCCACAGTCGCCCACAGTTTGAATCAAACACACCAACCTGTTAGCAGTCAGTTACCGTGTACTCTCAGACATATAGTGAAACCTGAAAAGTGCGATGCAAGCAAAAAATTTAGAATATTCACCCTCAAAGTAAAAGTTATACTTCATAACTATAATCAACATGTTTCAATAGGTTGAACCTTTGAAGGCGAGTGTTTTTTGTTTCTGGTTTGGATCACTCTTTCCCCAGTTTAACTAGGTTAACTTGCTTATTTTACCGTTCATGCTAACTTTTAACTGTATGAACTAGCTAGCAGTAGCAAGAAGGTTTATGGTGCAGTGCCATAACAGTTTGTGATCAGTTTCATGACTGCCAGCAACCTCCAGCAACTACTCATGAAATTCCGTTTTAACTAGCAACTGTTAGCATGCGTACACTATGCATACTGTGGAGAGCTCGGACAAGGAGGAGACAGAGGTAGATTTGGGTCTGGTCGTTTATTTGAGCTTGAACAACACTGTCCCTAGCTACACCGCTAAGAGCCGCCTAGCACAACACAGCCCCCACAACAACAACAGTCGCAGAGAGAGCGCATCACCAGGTCGCCGAGAGGGTGCGTCACCTGGTAACCATGGCAACATAACACTGCCGCCTTAAACACAGAAACACAGAATACAGCTGTAATGAGCCCCAAACAGCCCTGACCCGCTACATAGCCCCCACCTAAGGGGTCAGTCGTCCCCGACAACCCCATTACCCAACACAAAGTCCTGCAAATGTCCAGGTGTCTTCTTTCGGCGCACCGGCTGCTCCCGACCAGCGGGGGAAGAGTCACTCGGACCAGAGCATGGGGCGCCACCAGCATCCTCCGCCCCAGCGGCTGCTGGAGCGTGCGGTCGGTATGGTGAAAGTCTGTCCTGGTGCAACACCACCATGCGCCCCCTGTCCGGCATGCGGATACGGTACACCACTTCCGTTAGCCGCTCCACGACCTCCGCCGGCCCTTGCCAGTGACTGCAGAGCTTGGGGGACACTCCTCTCTTGCGAACCGGGCAGTACACCCAAACCTTGTTGCCAGGCGCGAAACCTCCCCCCCGGCACTTA
>VUQR01034388.1:0-10193 GCA_015108515.1 Hemichromis elongatus
GAAAAGAACAGGATAAAGACATGCTGTGGAAGAGAGACAGAGATTAATAACAGGTATGATTCAATGCAGAGAGGTCTATTAACACAGTGAGTGAGAAAGGTGACTGGAAAGGAAAAACTCAATGCATCATGGGAATCCCCCGGCAGCCTACGTCTATTGCAGCACAACTAAGGGAGGATTCAGGGTCACCTGGTCCAGCCCTAACTATATGCAAATGCAGTCTATAGGTACCAAAAGCCTAAGAAGACTCCTTGAGTCTGTTTCACCTCCTTTGTCCACCATCTAGTTCGGGTTTATCAACACAACAGGCGTTGGTGCCTGTCATTGCTGCCGCTTGGGCCCGAGAGCCAGTCTTCTTACAAGGAGCTGGACTCTCTCAATCTGGAGTTGCCCTTTGTGAGAGGCGGCATCCTGGGGTGGGTATCTCAGTATCCCCTTGGCTCTTTACCTGCAGAAACTCATTGAAACTTCACAGCTTATTTGCCAGGAATGAAAATTCTGTTACCATGCAGAGTGGTTCCAAACAAAAATACTACCTTTTTAAGACATTCCTGTTTTACTGCTCAGTTTAAAACAAATTTACAAAAGTAAATAAAGTTATCAAGTATTGACTACAGTATTGTTCAGGCTACAAGGAACACTTAAAATCCTTTAATTTTCTCAAAAATTGTCAGTGGCCCTTATAATCCGGTGCGCCTTATGTATGAATTCTGGTTGTGCTTACTGACCTTGAACTGATTTTATGTGGTACACACTGCTCAAAAATCTGTCAAAAGTAGTACAACTTTGGTAAGCTACGAAGCCGCACCGCTTGATGGATTGTTGGAGCATTACGGCTACCGTAGTCAGGAGCCTCATGAAGTAATCTGGATCCTTAACTCCGTCAGCTTCAGGTCCCAAAGTCAGACGAACACTGTAGCATCACTGAGAGTTAAAAATTGTCTAAATTCTTTAATCTTTAATAAACCCGTCAGCGTTGCTGCTTTACCAGGTGTAACAATTAAGTTTAACATCCAGGCATCCATGAAAATAGAATTTATTACATTTAACAGAGTTTAAAGTTAGCAGGAAGTTAGCTTGCTAGTTTCCAGCTAAACATGATATACCATGTTCTGACTGAGAGATTTCTGAAAACATTCAAACGTACAGCTCTGCTATCACTTCCAACATAAATGAAGACAGAAAACTAAACAGCAGTGACGTTTGTAGGGTTACTGAAGTTGGACTAGCTGGTATATAATGATGTGCTACGTGATCGCTACCGACACAGCTATGTTAGCATGACATAAACAGTGAAGCTGGAGGATGAACGCTAACTTTATTCCACTCAATAAAAGTTGACATGAGGGTTCCTGATGTTTAGGGACAAATGTAATCACATGGCAGGATGCTGCAAACTTCAGTCAGGAGAACAACTGAGATAATCCATCTACAATACCAGGTTAGTCATTAATACACTGCTGCATGGGCTGGGCTGTAGTTATAGCGTAAGGTTTTAAAAACTGAGCTTTAAAATAAACAGTGGTGATAAAAACTTATAAAGGCTGACAGTGATCACTGACTTTTTAAGGGGCTTGTTCTGATTAAATAGAACAGGATACAAAGTATTAAAACAAACACATAAAACACAACAGCCTTAATAAATGCAGAGTAGTTTGGACCTGGAAGCAGGTTTCATCAGGTCATCACTTAAAGACCTAAAGTGCTTTAAACTAAAGTTTAAAGTAAACCAATAGAGCCTAGAAAACATAAATCAATCGAGAACAAAACAACAACGAGTTAAAATAAACAATTTCTACTTTAGCACTTTCTAACTTAGAAAGCACGACAGAAAGCCCACGATGTAAGAAACTATGTGGTTTTGCACTCATCAGAAACCACAATGATATTCTAGTAAATAATGAAAATACTTATGTTAGTAAGCTTGTATTCGGTAACTTACCCAATATGAAATGATCACTGCACCACAGGAATCTGACGGCTGGAGGGTCCCATCTTTCAGTCCTGTTTTGCTTACTCCTGGCTCTTTCATTGGCGCTAACCCATCTAGTTCACCTTTACGCATCTTTGGGAATGCAGTAAAAGGACGTATCTTTATTTTTTCCTTATCTATTTGTACAACCTGGGGTGCAAAAGTTATCAACCATGGTTAGTCTCCTTCACCACAGCAGTCAGCCGATTGCTGCCAAAATGGCGACGCCTGGGGTGGGGTGGGGTGGGGGAGGACCTGTGTGGGAGCTCTGGGAAACACTTAAAAGAAGTGGAGGATCTATCGGTTTTGTAAAGAATAAAAAGATGAGAGTGTGTTAGCCTAACTATTAGCCTAAAAATCCGTCATCAGTATGATATGAATCATGATAAAACATGCCTACCATTTTTTGGGTTCTTCGTTTGTGTTTTTTCCTATTTGTGTTTTGTTTATTTTCCTGTTTCCACTGTCATTTTTCCTATTTCCGTTGTGTTTGTGTGCTTTGGCAGTGTTTTTCTTATTGCTGGTGTTTTGTTAAGGTGCAGTCCATTTGGCCTCTCAGGGCCACCGAACAATAGAGATTAAACGGAGATAAAAGGACTGCTTACCAAAACTAAGAGGAACATTGATTTTCTTCTGTGGTAACAATGGCAACAATGTCAGCTGCAAATTAGAGATAGAAGTGATTTATTTGGTACAATTAGTTTAAGCCAGTTAGTGGTTGTCACCAATTAGCTTATCTGGCTTTGACAAGAACTAAGAGCACTCATTAAAGCTGTTTCAGGAAGCTGTCTGCTAATAATTACTCAGGCTACTATGCCAGCATTACTACTTATACATATAAGTGATTTGACTTTTAGTGGTACATGTACTGGATTCTTCTTATTCTGGTGCTATTTTAGCTTTTCAGGAATATAGTCGAATCTTACCTACTGCTGTCTTTTTGTTGAACAGTGCTTCCTTCCTGCTGAATAGTTTCCCTCCTTTTGGAGAGATATACATCATTATGATGTGTGGTTATTGTATTTTATCAACTCTCCCATTCTCTTACTCACACTCATATTTCTTGCTTCTTGCTAGAAGGTTTATGATGATTGGTGAATCCTATTATGCAAAAGTGTATGTCTTTGTTTATTGTCTACAATGTACAGTGCAATGCTTGGTTGTGAAGATAACAATGCAGCAGAGTAACTGCTGATTGGAGGGGATGGAGACACAGTGTATGCAGAGTGTTTATGTATGACAATTATTTAGTGTAAGACAGAACACTGGAGAGGACAGACACACACACACACTCATACAAATCACTAAATGAAAACATACATACACACAGAGTGGATTAGGCTGATGGATCAAAAGAATACAGTGCTGTTATCCAGAATGGGATGGTTTCCAGTCCAAAGTGATGGATGTGATGCAGTTTGATTGATTCCATGCTTATTGTAAATTCAATCAATACAGTTCTGTTTGCTTGTGGGAAATGCTGTCAGTGTCCCTTGATGGTCTAAATGCTTTTGCAGAAGCCATTCCACTATGACAAGAAAAATATTCTGGTTAAATGGTCATATAGCAGTATTACTGACTTTTACTAATAGTGCATGCCTGGAATTTTCTAAAAAAAAAAAAGAAAAAAAAAGAGTAAACTGACCAATTCATGTTGGGTGCTGCATCGAGGTGCCCACTAGGGCTAGAAAAAAACAGATAGCCACTGTAGCAAATTCTGTTCTTCCTGTACAATAACTTATGAGTTAGCTTTGTTAAATGTCATAAATGTGTGAGGCAGGTGATGACCTGGTCATAAGGAGCATTCTTTTTGACCTTAACAATCTGTAAAAAAAAAAAACAGTATAAAGTTCTATATTGATGATAGAAATGCACTAGGGAAAACAGTAGTTTGGGACCATGACCTAACCAAAATTACTGCAACAATGTGCAATCCATGTACTTCTGAAGGGAAGAGGCCTGTGACCTCTTGCTGTCAGCTGCTGTATTAAAAGCAACTTTGGTGAGTCAGGACAGAGTGAGCCTGCTCTCAGTTTTTTCACTGAAAGTGGTCAAGTTTGTAATTATCTGTTTGTGATAATACAATGATTAACTGTCAGTACAAAGCTGATAAATCTGTGGCAAATCAGATAGCAACAGATTTTTAATGTCTATCTATGTACATAGAAATGTGCATTGCCTTTTATTTTTTTACTTTAAATGTGACTGGGCCAAAACTAAAAAAAAATGGAATTTAAAATTTGACATTGTGATATTTATTATTTAAAAAATTTAAAAACTAATCCTTTTGGTTACTGATGCTGTTGCAGAAGGGGGTAGAAATTAGCCCCTGATGGTTACAGAGGGTTTTATAATGTATCTCAAATTTTTCTGTTGAACTAATTTTTGTACTGACTTTGGATCTTATCTACACCTAAATCTACTTTTTTGTTACTAACTGCGTTGCTCATTTTGTTTAGCCTAAATTTTCCATAAATTATTGAGCTGTGAGTTTATTCTTCACAACCTCAAAACTTTTTTTTTCATCTTGAGGCCCCCAAGAGCACAAGGAGGACCACCAAATATAGTCTATACCTCCCAGGTCCATGCACCAGCACACCCAGAGGGGCAATCTGACCCCAGATGGTTCCCTTTACTCTGGCATGGAGACAAGCAGATTGCCACCATGTCCTGCAGCAGCAGGGATGCCCAGCTCCTTCTCCTGGGCCCCCCGCCTCAGTTAGCAAAGAGAGAGTGGGGGTATGTGAAGACCACATACCTCACAACGCCCTCTCATATGTGGTGTCGATGCGTGCTGTTCTGAAGTGCCTTTAAAATTGGGTGGGGCATGGTGCCAACGAACAGCTAGTGTGAGCACCCCAACATTTAGTCAATTCCCAGACTACCAGGACAATAGACGCCCTGTTGAATTTATCCTCTACCTATGCTAGATACCCCCCACCTGCAGAGTGGACTTCTTAAGTGCAGAGACCACCTGCAAAGGATGGTAACAACCTCCCTGCCATCTGAAGAGGCCTCCAGTTTCATCGATGCACCAGAGGCTGCCAATGCAAGGGCTGGACCCTTGTGTATGCACCCACCTAATACCCCAGCGAAACACTAACCAGAACCCAAGTCCCCCAAACACAACCAGAACCCCAGCCCAGGGGCAGAGCAACCCCCAGAACCCCAAGTCCCCAGACCCACCGGGGAGCTACCAGCCCAGTAACCTATGCCCACTGGAACAGACCCCCCCAGCCATGCCACATGCAGCTGCCCAAAAAAACCCACACCAGCCAAGAGTCACCAGTGCCCCATCTAGGTCATGATCACAGCCCCTGTGTTTAACTCCCAAAGAAACCTGTCTCTAGGGAAACCCCAGACACCCCAAGCCCGTATTCACCCACACATCACCTACAATAACAAAGGTGGGACAAAACCATGACCCCCCATTCCCACTAGGCAATGGAGCCAATCAAAGGAGCCAAGAGAGATAAATCTAATGTGGCAGCAGAGGCTGTATCAAGACTAAAATAGTCTACCAAACTGTCTCTGTATTGGTTAGATTCTTTTTCTTTTTCCAGTTCATGATGGCAGTCTTCTGGACAATGCATACAGCGGTGAGAGCCATGTGGACTGTATTCATCTCTGTAGTGACATCATCTAAGTCGCCCAATAAGCAAACTGAGGGAGAAACTGGAATGTTACATTTTAGACACTTTGATGTCTTCACATATCCAGCACCAAAACCTCTGAACCAAAGATTGTGGATATAATTATCAGCCAAGAAACTTTAAGATTTGTTGAACTCCATCCATCATCACTAACGTTACCTACCATCAGTCTATCCATTACATGTTTCTTTCTGCCTCTCTGCTCTCATATGCTTTTCTCCACATCATCTCATACAATTTCCCTCTTTTATTTGGCTATTAGGTGACTGTCCATCTGTCCAACCCACATATGATCTTTCTCTCTGTCCATTTGTCTGTCTTTCACATCATTTGTCTATTGTAGCTTATGTGAATCTTTCTTTTCTGTCTCTATCCAGCTGTCAATCCCTCTGTTATCTATCTATCTCTGCTTTCTTGAGGCTTTTTAGTCTTTTTCCTGCTCTGAGAAATCACGGCCTTGATCCCTGTAGGGAAATTTGTCCTGATAAAATGTCACTCTCAAACACTCACATGCAAACGCACCCACAAACACTAAAGCGCACACACACGCTTATACACACACAAGTACACACATACACGTATCCAAAAAGCCTGTATTTGTCCTAATAAAACGTCAAGCCGGCAGCAAAATGAACTGTAATGACTTTCAGGCTGTACTAATGGCCAATAAATCCTGGATTAGGACGCTCACACGCACTCCCCCTCTCTCTCACACACATGCACACACACGCACACACACATGCAAACACACCCACACAGGGTCATGTTTCATGGCGTGCTGTGCTGGGTTCATTCAGGAGTCAGATGGGTAAAGTTTTAAGCTGTTTTCAGCTCTTAATGACTGTTGTGCTGACTTTTATAATAACAGCATGGAAAGGAATCAGCAGGAATTAGCATGCTAGGATCATTTAAATCAATGATTCATGATGACTGAGGCTGGAAGCCATACACACTCACTTTCTCACACACGTGCACAACACACACACACACGCATACAGCATTCACATACACAAATGCTTCCATCAGAGAATTTCACTTTATGACAGTTCAGAGTCATTTTCCGGCTAAATGTACAAAATAAAATCCCGGAAGCAGTGTCTCCGTCGTCTTTCATTATCAGCCCAGTGATGGATTCATTTCATTGCTTTATTTTAGACGGAATCAGCAGGATAAGGTGCAAATGAGAGGGGAAATTGTGTATGAGGGATGTTTATGGCAGATTTCTGCAGTATTAGATGATATGTGGGGGAGAATGATCAGTGAGATGGCACAGGGAGAGAAAAGGTCATCAGTCATGATACAGCTGTCTTTGACTCAAATGAGTTAGAATCAATATTACTAGAACTTTATCTGCTGTAGATACATTGAACTCAAATGAGGCAACATCGTGTTCATTATAAACCATGATGAACCTTTTGTAACCTCCAAGATTTTTCTGTTCAGGAAATGACAGGATGTCCCAGCCAGTATGTAGGGCTCTTTCAGCAACATATAGGACTAGTTCATACAATTTATCCATAGTTTGTGAAGCTTTTGACTTGAATAAATTTTAAATGTTAGTGAAACTGACCCCAGGTGAAGAGGAACTACACCTGTGAGGTGGAGGCATTTGAAGACATTCGAACTAAAAGCTTTTTATAATATTGTCAGACAGCATTCTCATAATGTCATTTATCAGGAGCACTTTGCAAATAAAATAATGTTGAACTATATAAATGTGTTTTAAATTATCCACACTTCAGAAGATCATGAAAAATTATGATTTTTTTTTTTACTGTGTTGTTTTATAATGATAGTAACAAATAGATGCACATAAGACGTTCAGTTAAACACAAAGCTTTGCACTGCAGCTTATTGCACGTAGCCCTTTTCATGCTTTAGCATGGGATGATTCTTGTTCTTCTAAATCTTATTTTTTTCAAAGATTGTGTGAGTGAAAGCCTGAGTTTATATTTTGATACTAAGATAAAAAGATTTAAAAATTCCTCCTTTTCTTAATTTGTACTGTGTGAACTGTGATATTAAAGGACTGACCTAAAAAAAAAAAAAAAATGACCAGTTTACTTTGAATAGATGGCTACAACAGTGGGCTTTCAAATAATCCACTAGAATCATCCTCTTACAATCTTTCAGGAAATTTGGGGTTTAAAAGTGTTTTTTTGCTGTTGTTATTTTTTTTTAAACATGCAGAGAATAAATAAAATTGTACATTATTCTTTTGTTGCTACCAGATTAATAGAGCAACATTAAAACTGAAGGGATAGAAGAAAGATTTGGGGAAAAATATTCACACCTAGATGTTTCTAAATAAAAATAAAATTTAAGCTGAAAACAGAAGATTGTGAGTTTTGTTTTATCATGCTGCGCTGGTCAGAAAGATGGCTGCATGCCACTTTGTTGAATCCTAAAAAGACATCTGTGGTTTTTCAGTTCCATTTCCATTACATTACTTCACAGCCAGTTTTCTATTAGTTGCTGTGTAACCAAGGCAGCCTCTTTTTGTGCCCTACATAATAACTGAAATCAGTACACACACATTTTAGCATAGAGGATGAAATCAAGCAAGATTTTTTTTTCCTTGTTGAAATATTTAGTGCACATGTACAACAGTGGATTTGGATAAATCTGCTCAGTCAGTTTATGAATGCCCTTTAGACCTTGATGCTTTATACAACACTGTAGGGGTTTTCCACTGAATGCAGCAAAGAGAATTCATAACTGGATTGCAGAGGGAGACTCAGACAAAGAGGTATGCAATGATGGCCATGTGGAGGAAACATTTGTGGCAGAGGAGGATACAGAGAGCCTGGAGGAGGCGCCTTAAGCTGAGGGAGAGCAGAATGATATTCACTGTCACCCGCTGTGGGAGAAAAATAACATTCAGGATCTCAGAGAGAAAAGCAGAAAGAGAGAAGCTGAGGAAATAACTGGGACCAGAAAAAAAGAGTCCTTGCTACAAGAAGGATTGCAGTTTCTTTGCTCGACATACGAGTCCAAGTTCCAATTTTTAATTTATCTCGTTAATAAATGATTGAATTAACATATAATGGGTGCTGTATAATGGTCCTATAAATAATATACAAGTAAGCATTAAGAAAAATATCACAAAGCTAAAAACAGGAAAACCAAAAACAAAATGAACATTAGTATCGCATTTAGATTATCAGCTAGGCTACTAACAAAGCTAGCCAGTCCTCACACATCACCCCTGTTGTTGCTATTTCACACTTTGAGATAACTGATGTTGTGAACTGTGCTTTATATCTCATTTCCCTCCTGTGACTGTAGGATAGGTAAAGCTTGTCTGCACTTTTTAATAGTGTGTACATTAGTTGTTAATGCTTTATTATTGTGATTGTATTAATGTATTAATGAAAAGTATTTCTGCCTTTCAAACACAGTGTGAGGCTTCTTGTTGGCTGGCCTTTGAAGCGTGAAAATTACATGTTGAACTGCACAGAAATGTAATCTAAGAGCACAGCAGCAGAGGCTTTAAACACTTAGTCATTTCAATGTAAGTCACAGAGAAGAAAACACTGCTTTTGGCTAGTTTGTGGATAAATATTAATGTAAGGAGTTTATGGAACTTGTTTTTCTTGATAAATATTAATATGCTTCGAAGGTTAAAAGTTCATTATGCTTGGAGAGAGTACTAATGACACAGGCTGTGTTTAGTTCATGTAGATGCAGCAAAGTGCAAAGGGCTGTATGAGCTGGAACACTTCTGTCAATCACATTAACCCAGACAAATGAGGAATTTCTCAGTAAAAGCATTTTGTTGTGGAGATGTTATGGAATTACACATATGATCAGACAAGACTATTTCATTACAAATATAATTTTTGCATCATTACACACTGCAGCAGTGTTTGCACTGAAATGTGTTACAACAAACAAACATGAAAGGCTGTTCAAGGCAGTTGCTGGCTATTCAGCACAGTCTTGGCAAAATGTGAAATATTCTTGAAAAAGCTCTCTGTGTATTTAGTTAGTGTGACAGGACAGAAGAGTGAAGAGTGTTCAGGGTAAGGACTTCTTAGTGGTATTTGATAAACTGCAAATGTAAAACTCACATGTAAGTCCTCATGTTTTTAAGCATGTATTGGGTCTGTACATATTGTGAAACATGCTGCTAAACAAGGCAGACTCACTGCTATTTAAAGGCTGCATGAAAATACTCTGCAGGATAAACAGGTTAGTTTACTGTGATGGATTTAAAACAACAGTGTGTGACTGATGCACAGCGGCTGTGGTTTCACTGTAAGAGTAAGGTTACATCAAGTGTAGCAGAGAATCGTAGGAATTTTAGCTGATAAGGCTTAAATTCATTGGCTGAATTCCACCAACTTTCTAGCATACCAAAGCACAAACCGTGTACTGTCAGTGTGCAGGGTGGAAACAGCCAGGACAATTCATAAAACATGTGCTGACATCTGGTTGATCACAGCCTGCTGGAGCTCTTACGTCAAATGATTGGGAGTTATGATTGTTTCCCCAAACTGAACCATTACAATCAATTTTCAGGTTCCCCCTCCTGCTGAATCCCACTTTAACCCATTAACTACTCA
>VUQR01034391.1:0-14920 GCA_015108515.1 Hemichromis elongatus
TGTCACTATAAAGGAGAACATCACAGCCTGATACCTGCAGGTCTGACAGCAGGAGGTGAATCACGGCTCCTGTTCCTACCTGGAGACAGCATCGCCTCATCGTTCTGACACACAACACAGAACTACCCACAACACTACACACTAACTACACACTCCAGACACGCTAAACGTCACAAATCTCTCATATCTCAAAGCTCTCTCTCTCTCTCTCTCTCTCTCTCTCTCTCTCTCGCCATCCCTCCTAAACCTTCCTCCTCTTCCTAATCAACCAAATGTCACGTGTCCATACCATGTTTTGATTGGTCGACGTTGTACATGTTCCCACCAACACCAAAGGGCTGTTTGTTGTTAATAAGCAGAGAGTGCTAGCTAGCGCTGTCCTCAGACAGTAAACGTGATGAAAGTATGGCGGTAAAAACACGGCGTATATATTGTTTATCATGACTCTGGGTTTACGTGGCCTATCAGCACCATTTAAAACTGTGGTCATGTGATCGTCTTACCACGACAACTTTATCCTTCCTCAGTCAAACAGCAGCACTCCTGTGATTGTTTTGCCCCCTTAGCTTCAGGTGTTGAAATAGTAATTAGTTCGATTACTTGTTACTGAAAAAAGTAACGCCGTTAGAAATGCTGATATTATCATCTCTGAAATTGGCCACACACGCACACACAAACTAAAAGCACAAATAACTTCAGTTCATTTCAGTTTTATTTATATAGGACCGACTCACGACAGTCCCTTCAGTGCTCATGCTGTGTTGTAAGTTGAAGAGCCTGCAGTGTCAGGAATAGGTGCAAAACAAACACAAAGAAACTTAAAAAAAACATAAACAAATAAAAATTGACTCCAAACAATAAAAGGCACAAAAATAACTTCAATGGAAAAACCAAACAAACAATTTAATAAATTTAAAAATGACCACAAAGAGGCAGGAAACAAAAACACAAACTATCTTTTTGTCCTGAGTCGTGTTTATTTGTTTTTGTTTATTTGTTTTGTTTATTTGTTTAGAGGGTTTCGGGGGATTTTTCTGAATCGTCTTCACAACTGCTGTGTGGACAATAAAGTTTTGCAGATACGAATGGAGACTGAAATAAACATTGGATGAGCTTTAATGATTCTTAGTCCAGTCTAAAGTCTAAAGTCACGTCCAAAACTGACAGCTGAGCAGAGGAACTCAAGTACAGAGCAGAGTAGGAGCACAATTAATAAGTACCAACAAAAGACCGAGACAACAGAGACACAAGAGGAAACAGGTGGGGACCGAAACACAGCTGAAGACAATCACGGTCTCGGGACAAAAACTGGGCCTTTCAAATTAAAACAGGAAGTGACTAAAGAAAGCAGACAGACTGAAAATGAGACATGGAGACAGAGATGAGACAACCCAGAAAGACAAACAGATGAGACAGAAGGAAGAGCAGGATGGAAACAGAAAGGGTAAGAAACTAAACACAAGCTGAAAGTCAGCGTGAAGCACAGGTGGCAGAAGTAATAAGTAAGTAGTAATTATACTTTGTTACTTCCTGCCTCTGACAGTAACTAAGGCTAAGAGCAAAAACGTTAACTGTAGTTTTTGTGTACACTGCCTTCATTTATCTGTTCCAACAGTAAATGTAACTTCTTGTGCTGTTAGTGATTCCTGCTCTGCTTTGTTTGAACACTCACCTTCACTTTTGTTTATTTTTTGTCTTTATTATTATTATTATTAATATTATTATCATTGTTGTTGTTGTTGTTGTTGTCCTCCTGGCTGCTGTTCCCTCGCTCCCTCTGGTTAGTATTTATTTTCTTGTTTCTTTCTTCTTTCACTTTCTGGTACTTCTTCTTACAGCTGCTCCTTTTCTCCACAGCAGATCATCTGCTTCCAGTCCACTCTACCTCAGCATCCTCCTCTGTCACACCGACCCTCTGCACGTCCTCCTTCATTACGTTCATGAATCTTCTCCGAGGTCTTCCTCTCTCCCTCCCTGCCTGAGAGCTCCAGTATGTCCCCCTCCCTCCTCTGCACAGGTCCAAACACCTTAGCCTCGTCTCTCCGGCTTCATCTCCATTTTATTCTGATAACCGGTTTCCTTTTATTCAGCTTTCTGCGGTTCCTGATCACTCTGTTTCAGTCTGTCCTTTCATCTTGCCTGTTTAGCTTGTGTGTGTGTCTAATCATTTCTCATCTTCCTCCTGTTTTTGGTTTTTGTTGGACTTTGTGAGATTTCGAGGATGGACTCACACCTGCAGCCTGCAAAATTCAAAATATTGTTAAGTATTTTAAAAATTTGCCCTAAAATTTGAGCTCAAGGATATCCTGGAAATAGTTCACAAACTAGTTTGAGACTAAAGTTTTATAATAAAAAGTAATAATAATAATAATACATTTTATTTGTAAGCGCCTTTCAGAGCACCCAAGGACACTGTACAGAGCAGGGTAGTAAAGTCAACATAAAAGCAAGCTGTTTACATAAGACAAGACAAAACAATTTAAAATAGCAGAGTGGAGAGGTTATTCAGAAAAGGCTGTTTTGAACAAGTGGGTTTTTATCCTGGACTTAAAGAGAGAGAGAGAAGTGATGTTTCTTAAATCAGGGGAGGGAGAGTCGGGGAGCAGAGCAGCTGAAGGCCCTGCTCCCCATGGTGGCAAGACGGGGGGAGGGAACAGAGAGAGAAAGAGAAGAAGAAGATCTGAGACAGCGAGATGGAGTGGTGATCTGAACCAAAGTAGAGAGATAAGGAGGGGAGAGATGATGGATAGCTTTAAATGTGTGCAAGAGTATCTTGAAATTGATGCGGTACTTAACCGGGAGCCAATGAAGCTGCTGCAGGACAGGAGTGATGTGATGGATGGGAGGGGTCCTGGAGATGATACGGGCAGCAGAGTTCTGGACACGTTGGAGCTTGTGGATGGATTTTTGAGAAAGACCATAAAGAAGTGAATTACAGTAATCGATGCGGGAAGTTACAAGGCTGTGGACAAGAACGGCAGTAGCATGAGGAGTGAGAAAAGGACGGAGACGATTAATGCTGCGTAATTGAAAATATGCAGACCGAGTGATATTATTAATGTGTGAATTATACATACATACATTTGAAGGACAAGCTCCACAATTTTGGATTAAATGTGCAGATATAATAGCAAAAAATAAGAACATCTTGGAATTTAGACTAAAATAAATGTGATCTTGGAAGATATCCGGCTAATGCAGTGCATCATGGGAGGATCTTCAGTGTCCAGGAGCAGAATGAAACTGTGAACTGATGCTGTAAACCTCAAAAGAGTCTGCAGTCTACACACAACATGCACAGCCTCTGCTGTTTACTGTCCTGTTATAAATATACAAGGCGTGTGTGTGTGTGTGTGTGTGTGTGCTGGCAGCACAGCAGCCGCCTGTTGCAGAATAATTTAAACTGTTTATTTGATTTGGAGGACGGCCTACGCGGGGCTTCCACAATCTGGCTCTCCATCAGGGCTAAAAGCGTCCGAGCTCTGCATCACACCATCTATTTTCAGCAGGCTTCGCTTCCTGCTAATAAAAACGGCACGTCGCTTCAGGAGAACTATGACGTCACACGCTGACCGCACACATGCTTGGCAGTATTTCTGGTATGGAAGCGAGGCCTCCGAGTCACATTGTGAGAGGGTGGGTGTCGGGAGAAATCTTTACAGACTGAAGGGAAGCGAGGAGAAGATCTCCGTGGGAGCGGGTGACATCTTCACAGACGGGTGGAGGGAGATCTTTGTGACTAGTTTACTCACAGCCTAAATGACTACAAAGAGGTTCAAAATAAGCTAATGAAAATGGCCCTAAAACGCACAAAATTAAAATATGGTACAAAATTACCACAAAAAGGCAGAATGAGCACAACAGAACCCCAAAGTAAGAAAGATGCAAAATTACCCTCAAAAGGTGAAAAGTAACAGAAATAAGTTCCACCAAAGAGCCCCCATCTCATCCCAAACTCCCACAACAGCTTAAAAATAGAAAAACCTCCAAGAAAGATTCTCAGAAATATATCCACAATAATGCATTAAACCACAAAGCGACACCAAAGAAGATCAGATGCTCACAAAAAGGTGTAAAACAAAAAAAAACTCACACAAAAATCTACAAAATGTTGTTTGCAAACAGCATAGAAACCCAAACACATTAAAAAAAACTGAAAATAACCACAAAATAATTAAAAACAATCTGAAAATTGTGAGAAACAAATTCCCACAAAACTGTCACATCACAAACTGACAGTGGCCATAAAATAATAAGACGACCACAAACACACTCTAAAATACACAAAATGACCTAAAAGTTCCAAACAAAACCTCAGCAGACACAACGCAGCAGCCTGCACACGGCTTCTCTTTAGTCTGACTCAGATTGTATGTAGCTCGTTTAGATGAATGCACGGGACACGGCGCGACTGCTACGTGTGGATGAATGCCGTTTGGACCGGTTGTGCCAGCGCTAAGCTCAGATTTACCGTCGTGGATGAACCGGGAGCTTCGTAGACTCCGTACGAACCCTAAGTATGTAAATATGTACCTGTGTATGTAAAACAGGTAACTATCAGCTGTGGACAGTGAACACCCTAACAGGGTAGCACATCCTGTGCAGGATCGCCCACATCCTGTTTCTCTCTGGTTTGATGTCAGAACACAAATAAGTCTTTTAATAGGCCAAACGAATGCCTTTATCAGGGTGAATTTCCATAAAGTAGGCTGTGTGTGTGTGTGTGTGTGTGGGTGGGTGTTTCCCAGCAGAAACACGTCCAAATGGGCTGCCTACGTCTTTATCATGAAATGCCAAACTCAACAAGTGAGTCACGCTCTCATAGATGAGTCACTGTTAGTGTTGCAGGAACTAAAGTGTGTTTTTAACAAAGATGCCATAACTTCATTACAGTGTCCTCTTCTGTTTGCAGCCTCGTAACCCCAAACGGCTCAAGAGGTTTATCCAAAATATGACGGATACAGACGACATCCTCTCGTGAGTGGGGTTACTACGGGGGTCCCGCGATCCTGCAGTGACAAAACATGAGCGTAAAAAGGGGAGAGACAGCCGCAAGCAAACTCCAAACAGCTAAAGGTTGAGGGAAATGACCACAAGGAGACACAAAACACCCAGAAAATCACAAAAGGACATACAGTGATTAAAAACGACCAGACATGATGTTGTGTGACTACGGCAAACCACCGAACAACTAAAGATGCAAGATGAACACAAAAATACTTCAAATGTCTACAGAAAGGCAACAACGTCCACAAAGCCTGAGCCCAAAATGATGCAAAATGCCCCCAGCGAAACACCAAACAACTGTGGGAAAACGCAAAAATGATCACAAAAGGGAACAAAGACAAAGAGAAACAAACAAAAAGTTACATAAAGGGCATAAAGGGACCCCAAAGAAACACCAAACAGATGCAAAATGATAACAAATGAACACAAAACAAGCAGAACACAACTTCAAATGACAGAAAAGGTGCAAAACAATTACAGACGTACAGAAAACTACGACATATCACGTGACCACATGACCACAATAACCCACAAAGCCCCAAATTGTGCAAAAATAACCAGAACAGTCCCAGCAAACACAAAATTCTGAAAAATGAGTGAAAAGAGGCACAAATCAGGTACAAACCTTAAGATAAACGTACCAAACACCCAATATAGACACGAAACAACCAGACTTCAACTCCAGTTTATTCCATAAAAGCTGAAAACAGGCACAAAATCCCACAGAGACACAGAGCACACGTCGGGTGGAATGATCGGACAGAAAACATCTTTAGTGACAGTGAAAAATCAGAACAGGGCGCACAAGTCTGAATACAGACCGCCCCCCACTGGGAGCTGAACCTCGACCGTGTGCTTTGGTAGCCATCAACAAGCTCCTGGTTAAATTGCGGCTGATGTTGAACTGATGAACTGGCTGGTTTCCACAGTCCACGCGTCTTCAGTGGGGATGAGGGCGGGGCTTTGGCGAGGCTTGCTGTTGGACATCCCACTGTGTCCAAGTGTCCACCGTCTATCTGCTGATCGGAGGTTAAGTTGAAGACTTTGACGTCAGTCGTCCTTGTCTATGAATCCCTCCTCTCGCTGGCAGCAGCACAGCCCCAGACCGTGATGCTACCACCACCGTGCTTGACGGTTGGTGCAGTGTTCCCACCTTCACTCCCCCAAACAAAGCTCTTCTCCTCGTGGCCACACGGCTCAGTCTTCGTCTCTTCGGCTCATCCGTTTGGGCAGCTGTGAATTTCAGCTGAGTTTGAAGGTGTCGATTTTGGTGCTGGGGCCTGTTTCCTGTCCACGATGTTGTAAAACGAGCTTCGCTGTGGCGGCCTGAGCCTTGGCGGTTCCACCGTGTTCCTGAAGATCCTCACCCATTTGCTTTCATGTGAAGGTGACGGCTTGGGCCTTCTTCCAGAGCTCGGCGCAGCGGTGACACATCTAAAGACTTGGGTGCGACTGCGTGACGTGATGATATTGGAATCTGCAGCTTAAAAACAGCTTGTAGCTTCCAGCTCTCCTTCTTAGACCGTCTCCATGTTGTTCGGAGTTTGAGCATCCCATGTTGAGCTGTAATGTTTATCATGGTTTTTTTCCTTTTTCCTGGGTATGTGGTCACTTTTGGCATTTCATTATTTTTATTATCTTATTGAGCGTCTGTCTCTTTGACACACACTGTGAATATTTAATGTTTGTTCAGTTCATGAAGAAGTGCGTCAGCCTCACAGATGCCTCGGAGGAAGGAGGATTTGTAGTTTTTAAGCTCTGCGTGTATTGACTTATCTCATGATGTTTAGTGTTTTTCACATGTTTTTGTGTTTTATTGTTTACTTTCTGCTGCGTCTGGCTGCCAAGGACTGATGGAAAATAGCTGATAGCTTAATCTGGGTCATGGGATCAATGTCTTTGTGCTCGCTCCCTGACAAAATAAAAGGCTGAAATGAGGCTAATGTGGTTGTAAATGGCGCCTCTATAATAACTCTTTCTATAATAACCTGAAGGCCGAGGGTTCAAATCCGACTGGAGCAGTGAATTATTAAAAGTAGAAGCATACACGACACTTATGTCCACATGAATCACCAGGACGCTGCGTTCTGACGTCTTTAACAAACACGCGGGATCATTTTCATGTGATACATGAGAAACTTGAGGCTGTCCGAGTGTAAAGTGCCACATTAATGCTCCCACCGTGAACCGTGGACTGTTTTCTTTGGAATCAAGCGTTCCAGGAAACCAGCCTTCATCTTTCACACTAATCCGTTTCAGACAGTTAATGCACTCTAAATTTATCCCGATGTGGCTCAAACGGTCGCTGCCGGGTTACTCGTGTTGACTGTAACTCAGTAATGACTGGGGGGCAAAGAGCACTAAGACGTAAATATTCAGAGGCATGCTGGGTAATGTAGTGCTTCTTTCCGAGATGTTCGCTTGACTTTAAGTTCGCGGATTAGGCGACAGAGTTCGCAGTGCGCCGACACTGCAGGGAAACGACCTAAATGCGATACTCATTTTGTCCCCGTTTGACTTTAATCTGATTTGGTGTCGTGGAGGTCCACGCGAGAGGCTCGACAGACTTCGTTTCCCACAATTCACCAGGTGTGAACCCGTGAAACGCTCCGCGGTGCGGACGTGTTTGACAGTAATTCAAAAATGGGGCAGCGGAGGAGATAAGAGTGACCGCCGCGGTGTGTGACGAAGGCCTCCAGACATCCCGAGCCTCCCCGACTCCTCCTGCTCCGTCTCCGTTTGCCTCGTTTGGTTGTTTGTGTCCTGCTCGCGGAGCCTCACCAGCTGATCGACAAAAACTGGAATGAATGAGGAGAGCAGACTGTGAAAAAGGTGAGCGCAGCAGCAGGGGAGCAGGTGAGGTCTCACTCTGCTGCCGTTTCAGGACACCGGAAATCCTTCCGTCCAAAGAAAAACGCACAAAATCAGACTAACGCGGGCTCAACGTGCTGATCGCATCAACATGTGTTCCGTTTTTTATTTTTTATTTTAAATCAGCTGTTTAGTGTGATTTCGTTCAGTTCATGTCTGCACTGGATTAATGATTATGCTTAGATGACTGGTGATCCATGACGTCATGTTTGGGTGAATTCAGCAGTGAAACACTTTTTCCATTGACCAGACACACGTGCAACACACCTGGACAGGTCACCACAGAAACCACAGAGAGGCCCCAGCCGGCCAGTGGGTTTGAGTCCGGCATCGTAATTTCTAAAACACACCATGACATTCATCTAATAGGCTTGATTTTTTTTTTCAGTGGGACCCAAAACGATCAGGCTGTTTTCAGGGTTTTCCCTGAACAGGTGCTAAAATAATACCTGCTCAGGCCGGGGCTACAAAGCTATCCGAGCAGGTACTGAAATGTGATGTCGCCAGACCGTAGTGGTGTCGCTTGATGAGTCACAAGAGCGTCTCATTCGTGAAAATCAAAAGCACCATTTTTGAAACCCAGTAACAAGCGAAATGGCTACAAAAACAATGCCGTGTTCCCCGAGTTGGATTAAAGCCAGAGACTAAGCTAAAAAATGTTTCTAAATTCATTTTTTAAGAATACCTAAATTATTTCCCTACTTTATTTTATTTAGCTTTTTTTTTGCTGTCGTCTTTGTTTTCAAATTTTCTTTTTGCAAATTCCAATTGTTTTCATCAGGTTAAGTTATCTTAGAAAGTGAAAGTAGCAGAGAAATCACAGAAACTTAATTTAATTACAAATTAGTTTGTTTATTTGTAAAGTTTTTAATTTTGGCCGCTTCGATCCTCCGTAGCTTTACACAGCGGGAGTTACCTTTGTGCTGATGGCGGCGCTGTGAACCGTCGCACACTCTGTGGGAGGATATACGAAGTTTGAATACCAGTCCTGCTGTTTCTCATTATTCAGTTTATTATAGTTAAATTCGTCGTTTTTGTTTCTGCAGTTTCTTCTTGTAGGCTTTGGTGTTCGTGAAGGGAGAAACCGGTGGGCCGAGCCCCTGCGGAGTGAGTCCTCTCGCGGTTACGCGATCTTTGGCGCTAGCTACACACGGCTACAGCTAACGGGGACCAGCGGACCGAGCGGCGGCTCCCCTCTTCGGGATGATGCCCGGTGACAGCAGCATGGCCTCCCTGGTTCAGAGAATAGCTCGGCAGGCTCTCGTCACCTTCAGGAACTCGCCCGCGGTGGGCGACGAGGCTTCCAAGTCCTTCCTGGAGAACCACGGCAAGCTCCGGAGCCTGATGTCGGAAGTGCGGGCAGCCGACCTGAAGCTCGTCCCGCGGAGAGCCGAGGACGGCAGCGCGCCCCCTGCTCAGCACCCGTATCACCGCGGCACGCCCCCGGTCACCTACATGCACATCTGCGAGACTGATCAGTTCAGCATGGGGGTGTTCCTGCTGAAGAGCGGGGCCTCCATCCCGCTGCACGACCACCCGGGCATGCACGGCGTGCTCAAAGTCATGTACGGGAAGGTCCGGATCAGCTGCTTCGACCGGCTGGAGCGACCAGCTGGAGGCGTTGGCGCGCTGCCGCGGGCGGAGATGGGCGCTCTGCGGCGCTGCCTGCTCCGCTCCACCGGGGAGTACACGGAGGAGAGCGGGCCCTGCGTCCTCTCCCCCGACCGGGACAACCTCCACCAGATCGACGCCGTGGACGGGCCCACGGCGTTTATGGACATCCTGGCCCCGCCGTACGACCCGGACGACGGCAGGGACTGTCATTACTACAAGGTGCTGCCCGGAGAGGGGGTCAAAGACTCGGAGCAGACGGAGAAGGAGGTCTGGCTCATGGAGATCTCGCAGCCAGCGGAGTTCTGGTGCGGAGGGGAACCGTACCCGGGCCCGGAGGTTTGCCTCTGATCCCCCCGACCTTCCCGGATCCCTGCAGCCTGGATGGATCCACGAAGGATCTTCACGCTCATCATCAGAGCCGCCAGCAGCTGCAGGCGCTGATTAAAAGGCCAAATGTGGGATTTAATTGTGGTAAAGGGTAGAAATGATGCAGCTGCCCTGCAGCGCACACTCTGCTGGCGTGAATTTTATTCACTCCAGCTTCTGCTTCACTTGGACAAACATCGGAGCCTCAGGCCACACTAAACGACTTCCTGCCTGTGCCGTGATCCCCGTGGATGTGACGGTCAGGAAGCCACATCTGAATCATTCTGTTGATGTGCTCACGTTCAGGAAGTAGTTTTATTTTTAAAAACTTTTGCTCTTTGCTCCACAGAGACTAATTAAGCCAGAGTCTGTCTTGAAAACCCGACTGAACGCTAATAAATCACTCTCGGTATTTATAGTTACTCTGCTCAGTGACACTAACTGCATATGGAGGACCTGAGCTGCCCAAATCACACAGAAATCCATTGTTGAATAAGTTTTCTTGGATTCATGCTGTCAAAATAGGAAAAAAAATAGATGGCAAAATAAATAAAATGGAAATTAGTGTGACTGATAAACTGTGCAGGACTGAAACGGCCACAGGGAAATAAGCCAATAAGCCTTAACGCATCAGTAAGATTACTAATACTGCATGGGCATACAGGAATGTTGGATTCCTAACATTTGATTTACTGCTGTATAATAAAACAATTCTCCCATTTCTTTACCTTCCCAGTTATTTGTTTATAAAGTGTTTAAAATAATTTAAAATTGATATAGTACCAGATAATACCTTTATTTGTGATTTGGCCGTTACATACGTAGGACTGTAACCACTGGAGAACTCCATGTTGTTTGTATGTTATTATTATTATAATTTCTCTTCAAAACATATGTAGATAAATTAATAAAAGGATTAAATGTAATTTCTATTAACTATGAAGGAAAACATAAAAATAAATATAAAAACTAAAGTACAAGTAAAAATGATGCAGAAGTAATTTAAAACTATCAAGCTATGAACGTATTAAATGAACCAATAAAATATTAATGACATTTAATACATGTTAGTATTTTTATTATGTATTAATTTATACATTATCAAGCGTTGCATAAATACTTTAATTTTAGATAAGATTTTATTCTATAAAGTGACAGTTTTTGTTTCCATAGTTTATTTGTTAATCATTTGATTTTCTTTCCAAATTTTGTTTTTGTAAAATCAAAATCTGACATTAACATTTTGATTTTTGGTGATAAATGCCAAAATTTAAAAGAAAATTGAGAAACTTAAAAAAAAAACTGGTTAATGGCACAAAAAACTATTTATTATTATTTTTTTTTGGTTGATTTTCATTTTTGCAGCTTCTATAAAATGTTGAATCTGAACCTGAACAGCAGCTGTTTTGTTACATTCACATCTGGACTGATTTTTAAAGCTGAAATCAGACCAGGTGTGTTTATTTCACAGCTTAAAGTTGATAATGGTGCAACTGAGAGAAGTCTGGAATTTTCTAATTTCATTTTGACTGAATTTTTCAAGGTTAACCTAAAACAATAGTAATTGGGATGTTTTTAATACACATCGATATTAGTCTTCAGTCTAAAGCACCACCTCTCTGGTAATGAATAACGTAGTTTTTGTACAAAAGAAGGTTTTGTGTACATGAACAACTACCGAGGACTGTAACTGCTGAAATAATTACTCAACAGGGACAAAAGTGCAAGCATTAATTATATTTTTAAAATGAACTTGATTATCTTCACTTTGGTTTTCTTTATTAACCAACTTTAAATATTTTCTTTTCCTTTTGTCACCTGATTTATTTTTTATGGCTTCATTTTACTTCAAATTAGTCACAAAATGATGCGCTTCAGCGAAACCATCTGAAACGTGAAAATATTAAAACGGCCTGATTCACAATTAAATATATCAGCGGTATACATTTATATTTTTGTCCAACACAGAAATAAAATAAAAAATGAATTGGAGTAATGTACCTTAAAATAAAGAAGTACAGCAAATAGAAATAAAAGCAGTAATAAATAACAACAGAAAACAGTTCATTTATGTCCATGAAGCATTAATATTCCCTTTGATTGCTTTATTAGCAAATATATAACACAGTAATGTAATTTAGATTTTTGGCTTCTCTGGTTCTCCATAAACGTACACCCAGCCGCTGCCACATATCACTCGCCACACGAGGGGAAACAAAAACGTCCCAGGCTCCCAGCTGCTCCTTGAAAGCAGCACCGAAGGACCACTGTAGGACCCTGCTGATGTCTCTTTACTCGTCTTCCTGCTTCAGGCTTTGTGACGTCTGACCTTCGGGTCGCTTTTGAAGACTGAAATCTCGTAAAGCTGCAGATTTTCTCGTGTTAGGACTCTTTACGCCGCCGCCGCCTTTCTTCTTCTTCTTCTTCTTCTTCTTCTTCTTCTTCTTGTTTCTGAGAGACTCCTCAGGACTGTGTTCATGGTTTGTATCTCTGATTGAAAGATGTGCACTAAATCAAGTTCATCAGCACAAAGTGTCTTTAAGAGAAATGTCATAAAATGTCCATGTGATTACAAAATAAAGAGAAAACAAATCTGCTCAGCCTGAAGTTTGGTGAGTCAGAGTGATCTGCTGAATCTAAAATGTGATATTAAAACTCAGGCTTCGCTCAGAAAGTCGAGTGTAGAGGTGGCATTACTTTAAACAGGGTGTTTTAAAATGCAACTTTTATGTTGAAAATCCACTTTAAAAGCTGCCAACATTCATGAACAGAAGATGTCATTAGGGCATCAAAATTAATGGCTTAATGAATACACTGATTCCTCTTATTCATTTATGTTCACAACTATTTGTTCATTTCATTATTAAATTTTAAATGTGTGTTTCTGTTCTAATTAAAAAAAATAACATTATTTGGAGCTAGATTAGATCATTCTCTAGCAATACAACAGACCGTCCTGTTGTCTACCTACCAATTTGCACAAAGTTAATTTCACAACCGCGTGACAAATAAGTGACAAAAGCAAAATAAAAAAAGAATTAAAACTCGATGTGGCTTTTTAATATTTACAGAAGCTTTTTTTTGCTGTTGATTGGCACCTGAATTTATTTGCAATTAATTGTTATTTTTTATCCATATAATATCTTTATCTTACAATTTTGGCACTTAAATACATTTAAACTTAAATGTATTTACTTATTTAAAAAAAATTAAAAATTTGGATTTGATTCACACAAATGCAAGAAATACAAGAGCAAACTAGAGAATGCATTTTCTGAAGAAACTGCGGCGTGGATGCTCACAGCTGAACAATTTTAAGATCAAAGGAATTCCGGCGCTAAGCCCCGCCCACATCCCGGAGTACGTGCGCCGGGATTGGCTGCTTAATAAGCATCCACACTAATAAAAACAGAGATTTCCATCTATGCCACATTTTAAAGTTAAATGAACCACTAGGGGGCAGTGTTCCACCACTGTGTTTGTTCCTGTGTGTTTTATAGCATCTTTTACCTCACAGAGGAAATGTGCGCTTACTATCTCGCTTGGTTAAATAAAAGTTAGCCTGGCTTGCTGCACCATCTTGTGGTAGAAACTGGTATTACACGGATGTGCAGCCTGGCCATATTTCAGCTTTAGTTGATATCTTTTGGACACAATAAAGAGATGATTTGGACATAGAGTTGCAGTGGGTGTATCCTCACAGTCTGCTCCTAGCTTTAGTAAATTTTGGAATAGGTACCTTTCATGTCCACATAGCAATTTAGTGGCAGATTTTGACTTTTACTGAGTCACATTTTTTCCCATATATTTTTGATTTTGACAGCGTCAGTTCTCTATCAATGAGCAAGCTGGGGCAGAAACCATCATGTACACCTGAAGGAGACTGTTTATGTTTTTCTTTATTTCCTGAGGCCTGAGTGTGAGATAAAGTGTGATTAGTTTTAAGTTGGAATCATGCAAAGCTACCCTGGTTTTACCTTCATTAAAAAGAAAAAGAGGCAGCAGCGACTGAACAGTTCCACATTTATTTGCATTGACAAGAAGCATCAATTCTTCACAATAAAAGCTTTAGTGCTTTCTCTCATTTGCATAAAAATAGTAAAACACACAAAAGAACTTTTACTTTTCGCCCACTTGTCACACATTGACTGGCAAGAAATCCAAAAACAAATAAAAGGAAATAACAGATTATCAGGCTACAATCAATAAATCCCATCCACAGCGTCCCCCAGCCTCATGCTGTGAGATCACCATATCCCCTCAGTGCATCCCACATATACACCTACATACTGCATTAGTTCAGGTGGCTGCCACGCTGTTCCAAATGCATGCGTGTGTGTGGAAACACAGGACTGAACTCTCGCTGACCTTTCAGCCTATGTTCGAGAAGTTTGGTGTTATATGTGAGTTATGGGATACTTATTTAGGTCAGTTAAATATTTTTAAACCAAAACATTTGTTTTGTAGCTCAGCAGGTTAAAAATATGAAATGAAGATGGCTGACTCAAGTGAGCAAAAGCAGCAAATTATAGAGGTTTAACTTTACACAATCTAAGATCTTTCCGAGCATCCTGAAAGCTTTCTTACAAATTATTTGATTTATTTTGAAAATCTGCAAACTAGATAAGCTCCAGTAACTAAATAGATTATTTTTAGTTTAAAAAAAAAACATTCACACACACACAACAAAAAACAGCTGTCATCTTAAATAGTCTCGATAAATTCCCAACTAACTAATTAAATGTAGAAAATCAGACAATTTGGAAACTTTCAATGTCTAAGTGAAGCTTTTATTTTGAAATAACCAAACGCTTTTAATCTTCTGGATAACAGAGATCGCCATCTGTCTGAGCATCCCAGTAACTTGTTTCACACAACCCAAAAAGATCTTTCGTTTTACCATTCTCACAGAAATAAATTACAATAACGTCGAAAGAACTAATTGAAGGCTTTTATCTTGAAAAATCAATTTAAAGCAACCTTGTCACTCTAAGGAGGCTTTCACCGTACCGGTATGTAAGAATTTGTAGATGTTTTTGGGGCATCCTGATAGCCTTCTGTA
>VUQR01034394.1:0-19033 GCA_015108515.1 Hemichromis elongatus
GAAGAAGGAGCACGAGAAACTCGAGAAATACCAAGGGCTCAGAGAAGAACTCGAAAAGATGTGGAGGGTGAAGGTAACGGTGGTCCCAGTGGTAATCGGAGCACTAGGTGCAGTGACTCCTAAGCTATGGACATGAGACCCACTATCTATCTATCTATCTATCTTTTTTTTGGAAAAGCGCAATTATACGAGCATTAAAGTACATACAGAACACATGCAGTGTACATAAGTCAGGAGTGGCAAACATCATTTATTTATAGGGAAACATTAGCATAGATAAAATAAGCACAAGGGGCTGAACAAGCAGGGACCTCGTTAACTGCTGATTCAAAACTATCCACCTAAATATCAACTTTTATGTTTAATATCTTATCTAAATTGAGAAAATATAAATATAAAAAAAACACTGCATTGCAGTTTAGACCTGCATCACCGCATTAAGAACAAAACAGCCTTTTATACTCATTCACTATGACGACGTCGTGTGCCATGAAACTGTGTGTCACTCTGCTCAATGAGAGCAATCGAGGAGTGGAATAACCATGAAATCAAGGCTGCTGATGTGAAAACACACAGCATACAAATGTGTCCCAAGACTGTAGGTCATTACTAGTGACTGGTCATAACAGAACATGCGTGTAAAGGTAGATCGCCCTCTGTTGGAACTGAAGTACCGGTAAACAGAGGGCCGATTCTGGCACCATTGTTGCATGTGACGTTGAGTGTGTTGTGAGTATAAACTAGCCACCAAAAAAAAAAAAAAAAGGTTTTTGTGGTGGTACGCATTTTCAATCTCTGGTTTAAATCAATTTCTCAGTAAGTCATTTTCCCATTCTGTGAGTAATTCCTGGTTCTAAACGACTGGTTTCAGTCAATGAATGCATTGGAAATCTGTTTATTGAACACAAGTGAACTACACACGGGTTCAGTTTACAGCATGTTTTAAGCCGCTTGTGTCAGAACACCAAAAAAAAAAAAAATTAAAACAAAAAACATCATTGGTGCCACAGCTGATTGAAGCTGAATGAGCTACTGGCATGCTGGATGCCTGCATGCATATCTGAGCTGCAGCAGCAGCCTTGCATGTCCTGATTGTTCACAGAGGAAATCAAACTGCACAGAAGCACCGAGATGAGGTGCTCCAGCCAGTACCTCTACCATTCTTGCAGCAGCACCACACCCCTTTCCAGCAGGATCAGGAGCATATCCTGACACATCCTTGGCTTATGTAGTTCTAATAAACCACCTATTAAACATACAGGTGTTCAAGGCAGCCACAACCAGTGACTATTCATTTACTGTACTCAACCAGTATGGAGAGCAATTTTTCAACACTTGTACAATCAATGCACAGATGCAAAACAGCATGCATCACATCCACAGGAGGTCACACGTCATTTTCCATCCCTTGTATGAGCATCTATTATAGTGTTGATAGACAATGTCTATTTAAAAACACTTTTTCTGACCAGTATATTTTAAGCGTGAACACTTCATATAGTCTTATCAAATGTTCGCATCTTTATCTACGTGCAAGACCTCTTTTGTTTTTAAATTGTAGCACAGTCAGAGTTTTCAAGACCTGATTAAAAAAAGTTCCACCAAAATTTATTTATTTTAATCATTTTGGTGGTTATAGCTGAATGTGAGTGACACATACTTGAGGAGGAGAACAAAGGTCCTGTAGAGCATCTCCTGCTGATCTGGACTCAGAGGAACAGAAGCTGTTGCCAAGAAGAAAAAAAAAGAAAAAACAAACAAGCAAACAACTGCATTAAAAAAAGAAGAGCTAAACAGAGCACACATGCATCATCAACTTTAAAAGGCTTTATTTAACTCACATATTTTGTATTATTTTTGCAGCTGTTTCTCAGATTTACGTAAACATAGTATTTATTAATGTAAGTTCCACTACTGTCTTACACAACTGACTTTTTCTCTTCTTTAATTTTTCTTCTTAAAAAAAAAAATCAATGTTTTATATATAACATCTTGACATCACTCTGCACCTCTGGCACGTTACTTCAACAATGTTGTTCTTTTATTGTAGACTGTACAATTTTTATTCTTTACCCTGCTGCTGTAACACTGTAATTTCCCTTGGTGGGATCAATAAAGCATCCATCCATCAATAAATTAATTCATAATATAATTTTTTGGCAGTAACTTTTCAGTAGTTGTTTGGATAACTAGATAAACCATCTCCTACATGTAATAGGCTATAGGCAGTATGTACCCCACCTCTCGTGCTGTGTCAGACGGGACAGGCTCCACCCATCACGCGACTTCAACATGGATAAGCAGTTAAAAGACGCGAACACAGCCATGCATACCATCATCCTTGCCCCTGAAACAGCTCACTTGTATGAAGTGGAGTACACGGCATTATTTGTTGTTAGATCCTGATCAAGCCTATCTTGGTTTTGGGGAATTGTTTATTGATGGTTTCTAAATTCTGATGTTGAAAGGCTCAAAAGGAAAACTTCTTGAAAAAGTTCAAAGCAGCAAATTAAACTTCAGCTCCCTTTCTCTTCTTTTTTTTTTTATATGAACTTGCATTAAAGCTCTTACTGGTGAGTCTCATTAGTACTTATTATGACTTTTTAAGGGGAAGCTGTGGCTCATAAGGTAGAGTTATTAACCCAGCCTTTCACTGTGCACTGCAACTCATGATGGGGTCTTGATGCATTCTCAATCATCCAGGTAAGTAAATCTCCAAAGGTTGATTCTGGACGTAGCGTTTTCAGTGGGAGAACCGTTTCATCACTCATCCCAGTGACTTCTTCAGTCTCACCTGACTGCAGGTTTCTCTCACTGAAAATGCTTTGTCCAGATGAACAGAATCAACCTTTGGAGATTTACTTACCTGGATGGTTGAAAATGCCTCAAGACGTTTTAACCCACTTTGGCAAGGACTGCCTAAAGTTTGTATGTCAGTATGAGCAAACAGCACGTAAGATGGTGGATTACAGGAACCACCTGAGATTCAGCCTCAGATGCAGACAAAACAGGATCACTCCTAAAAGTCTGAAAAAGAGATGTTCAGTTAAAGGCCTCCGGGCAACAAAAATCCTCCAGAAGGCACAGCACCAGCTGCTTAATGAACGGGTGAGGCAAACAAATTTCACCATCGACATGCTAAAATCTCTAGAGGAGCGGATCCGACAGAGACTTACGATGCTTCTAGATGAGAGCACTCTTAAAAAGGTGTTTGACTTCACTGTGAAGGCTCGTCTAGCACAGCACAAAAAGTCCAAGACCAGGCAACAAAGTAAGTTTGACTTACTTGTTGCACGTCGGAAACCACAGCAAAATACAGAGTGTACGCTGTTAAATGCCAGGAGAATTGCCAGGACTTATACATCGGGGAACCCAAACAACCTCTGGCGAAGCGGATGGCACAACATAGAAGAGCTACCTCATCAGGCCAGGACTCGGCAGTCTATTTACACCTACAGGCCAGCGAACACTCTTTCAATGACGAGGATGTACACATACTGGACAGGGAGAAACGCTGGTTTGAGCGCGGAGTCAAGGAGGCCATTTACGTGAAAAGGGAAACACCATCTCTGAATCGAGGAGGGGGCCTAAGGGTACATCTTTCACCATCTTACAATGCTGTGATTGCAGCCATTCCCCAACTCTCTGTGAATGGTACTCATGGCCATTGATCAGTGATCCTTGATCAGTGGTTGTTGATGATTTGCATAATCATGAAGAAACTGACCTCACAGCCCATTGTTCCTTCAGTGGGCTGGTTTCGGTCATTATGCAAATGTACTGTTTATAAGGTTTGGGAAACCTGCAGTCAGCTGAGACTGAAGAAGTCACTTGGATGAGTGACGAAACGTTTCTCCCACTGAAAACGCCACATCCAGATGAACAGAATCAACCTTTGGAGAACTCATGATGGGCAGTCACACCTCATACATGCCTTTATATTATTAGTTTGTATTGCTGTAAATATACACAAAGCCTAATGTTGCACTACTCTTGCCACAACATTTCAAAAATTTTCATCTTTTACTTGCCAAAGAAAGAGGAACATGAAACACATAACTTATTTGTACAAGTCTTAAGCCTCCAGGGGTGAAAAAGTTTGGGGCTAAAGTTTTCAATATAAACAAAGTGGATATCTGAACATCAACAAGCACAGAGACAAGTGAATTTAAGTCATCTGCGTGGTACCTGAGACAAAAGGTGCCAGTATCATACTCCTCCAGGTCCGAGAGAAACTTGAAATCTGGGGAGAACAAATAAAATAAAATAATTACTCATAGTCAAACTGCAGCAGCGGTGGAAAACATTTATCTTATTTATGGCATGTTTGTGCCAACCAGACATCCTGTGGTGTAGTGGTTAAATCGAGCTATGCCATTGCTTTTGATACACATACACACACCTAAACCACCAAAACCCATACTCTGTACAAATGTCTGAGCATCAAATCTAGAGCTCTATTACTATAAAGACATTAGTCATATATAGTTTGTGACACTTTAAAGAAAAGGGTTTTCCAAGTGAAAAAAAAAGCCTTTTTCAATTCTTAAAATAAAATTGATAAATTACCTCCCACAAAGCAGGAACAGCCACTATGGCCTCTAACACTTTCTGAAGGTGGCTGATCTGAGGAAGAGAAATATTTAAATTCAGATGTTACTTCCGAAACACACCCAGCCGCTATGTAAGTTCAATGTATTTATGGATCTTCAGCTTGAAAATATTTCCAAGTGCTGTAAAAAAAAACAAACTCTTATTATAAACTACTTATTTTTGGGGTCTTATACAAGCATGATGCATGTTCTCACCAGGTTGAAGCCGAGCATCTTCTGAAGCAGGCTGTTCCACAGCTGAGGGTCGTAAATCTGGTACTCCAGGCACAGGTCTGCCACCAACCTCACAGCCTAAAGGATAAAAGGTGCTTCCAGTTTTGTGTGTGACATTTCTAACCCAGAGAAGTGAAAATGAGGAAACTGTCTGTCAGAAAGTACCTGAGGCTCATGACTGTGGTTCTTCCAAAGCCCTTTAACTAAACCTTCTTTGGGACTACTGAGGAAGGACTGAACTGTGTATGGGATGTTTAATGCTTCCAGTTGAGAGACAAAGATGTAACACTTCAGGTAATATCTGCATATGAACAGAAACCAGAGAAACATTAGTTACTATAAACCTACAGGCCATAAGGGTACCATTTAACTTTTCATGTATTCTTACGGAATTTTGGTGATGGGGATTTGCAGCTGAGCCTCCAGAGTGCCTGCATCAGCGAGGCGGACGAGACAGAGCAGCGCTCGAGTCCGATGGCAGAAGGTCAGACGAGGCCCAGACGTGCTAAGTGGCTAGAGAAGGGAAACCAAAAATAGATTTAGTTGGCCTTTCCCCCCATTATTGCTTTTGGGTTTGTTTGTTTTTTTACTTTAAACGCACCCAAGTTTCTGCAGTTAAGATAGGGCTCAGATGACGAACGGCATCTTGCATTGAGCAGGACTGCAGCATGTACACCACCCTGTAAGCATTAAAAACACAGTGAGTAGAACAGCTACACCTGTAGGTTCTCAACACAACTCATTCATACTGCACATGCTATCAACATCCATTGGCGCTGCTAAAGGCTTTTGTGAGAAAGCACTTCCCCTGTAAGTCTGTGGCTGCTCTGTCATACATGTGAGTGAGCTTTGAGGTCTTGATCTGTGGTTGCCAATGAGGGCAGAGTTGACAGCTGAGCAGAACACATAATGCACTGCCACAGCTATGGTCCTCTGTAACTGACAGGTAAACTGTCCTGTTTTAATGAATTATCACTAAGAAAAAAAGAAAAGTAGTAATAATGCGCTACCTCATCAAATCTGGGTCCTCCTCAATGTTGCTGACACAGTCACGATTACCAATATCCTAATTAAAGAAGAAGAAGAAGAAAAAAGTTAATTTGCACACAGCACCAAATCTGATAAAACAGAAAATGGGCAGAAAACATTAAAAAAAGAGCGATAAGATAAAGCTACGACTGACACACCTTGACCACAGCCGGGCCTGTCTTGCAGATCCATTTTTCCAACAACATGGTACGGATTTTTAAAAGATCCACATTGTTGACTGTGGCTATTTCTTTAACTGCAGCATGTATATCTGAGAAATAGAGAGACTTGGTTATATATGTAGAAAAAAAAAGTGATGTTAAAAAAATCCAGCATGGCCCACAACGTGCTAGAAATTGTCAAGCATCGAGCACTGACGCTGGAGCCAAGAAAACAAAAGCCTAATTTAATCCACTGTGTTGATAAGTGTGCTCACCTGGATACGTCTGACCTCCTGACTCTTTGTAACGCTGTTCCACACTGCTGTGCTCATACAGGGCCACTATGAGCCTAGCTGGCAGCCCAGACAGCTTCATGTGCTCTGGGCTGCTCAGCTGACTGGATATTAAAGTATTCTCAGTGGCTGAGCGCTGAAACTGCAGCTTCAGCTTAGACAGAAACGTTTCTCCTTTGGCCCGTGCTGCCTCCTGTGTGAGGTCAGAGAAGGGGAAGGAGAAAAAAACAAAAATCAAGCAATATATGAAAAACGCTCTAGATGGACAGTTGAGACATTTCAGAATGTGAAAAATTCAAAGACTGACATCAAGGTGTGGTTCCTTTAACCAAGTGTCTCCAAGTGCCAAACAGAACCTGAGTGACTGTGTCTTCTCATAGCCTGTAGAGAAGAGGAAACAGCTAAGTGCATCTATACAAACACCCCTCACAGTTCAGCATAGAGGCAAATGTGCCGCTCAAACCTGGCGGAAGCTCCTGGGTTATCTTGTGGGCCGTGGCTGCAGCCCACTCTGGGCTTTGGATACACTGGATGTACTTCATCATAGTCTTAGCCACCCTGGAAGTCTCCTTATTTTGGCAGTGCCCCTGACCCATTTTCCTTTGCTCTAAGATTAAAGGCTTAATCTTCTTCTCAAACACATGGTTTGCTGCTGACATGTAGAGCTTGTCAAGGTTAACCTGTGGAGCCACAGGATGGTTTTAACAGCCTCAATGACCAAACTTTACAAATAAAAGAAGGAATTCTGTGATTAAACAGACTAAAATCATGTTTTTGATTAGTGTGGTTTTACCTTCATGAGTTTGCTAATCAGTAGAAGTGTGGGGAACGTTTCCTCACTGAGCTCGGGACCTAAACAAAGAAAAATATTGAACCCTGATATAACTTTGTAGGGGTGTAGAGTGCGGGCAAGTTAACAATCCATTAAAATGAGCCACTTCAAAACTATTATTCTTACATTTGTGGTGTGTTTTACTTTGGACCTCTATTTGACCCTAAAGAACAAGCCAAAGTCAAACTTTCATAAAATGTCTTTAAAACTATAATGAGCTGCCAAGTTAGGTAGAAATATACTGTACTTTAATAATATACAATAAGCACAAGTTATTAATATTAACTTATTTACAAATTAATACCTATTATTCATCACATACTCCTACATAATGTTTGTGTAATCAAAGTAATATTTTGTCACGGTGCCCTTGTATTCTGTATGTATTAATTTTGTTTCTTTTTAATGTACTTCAACAAGTGTGCAGTAAAACTCATACAACAAAATACCCTTAAATACTGACCACAAATGGAGCTCTCTTGGCAGAGGTTTGCTTCTTGTCTATAGTAATTATTATCTTAAAAGTAACACATGCTAGCATGCAGAGGTGTTCACAGTTCAGGAGAATAGCTGAAATAACACACTTCCTTTTAGACAACACCTACACCATAACAAAATTCTACCACTGCAGATGTGATGATGTCACAGTGGTTAACTTACAGATAATCTTCCAGTAATCTTTGGTCTGCATAAGCAGGTGGAAGGGAAGTCTGCTGCTGGAAAGGGGGTCTGGCAGCAGACCGGTTTCGAGAAGATGTGTGTTCTCCACGTCTGTGGGAGGAGAGACTCGCTTGTAGGACTTCAGATGCTGCAGGAGACCCATCGCCTGTGGGTTTGAAGTCAAATGTTTCAAGTCTGAACCTTTCATTTTGAACACAGTGAACTACATAAGCTTGAATATGCCAGTGTGCTTGGTTTTTACCTGACCAACAGAGAGGCTGGTCACGTTCTCATCTGCAGCCTGTATGATCTTCAGCACCACTTCAATTCTCTCGTAGTTGTATGGGCTGAGCTGTAAGAGATGAAATGTTTTAGAGATCAGATAAACAGATTATTTATGTCTTAAATTAGTTCATTTAGCCTATACTATATTTTAACGATAAAGACCTTAAATATGGCAGCACAGAGGCTGTCTGTGAGCTTGCTGGTGCTGTGTAACATCGGGATAATCTGCAGGACTCTATCCAATGTGTCAGCGTGAGACAAAGGTTGCACCTCCTCCTGACTGACAGCTGGATCAGCTGCACCTTCCTCATCCTCCTGGAGCAGTAGTAAGGTGGTAATGTACTGGTTGATTACACTATCATGGTCCAGACCGTAGGTGCTGCAGAGAGGGAAAAAGCAACTTTTAGCATAGCTGAGTGTGACGCACACATGCAAACCAAAACAGGGTGGACATTTAAACACAGTCTAGACACAATTGTCCAACATGTTAGATGGTCAAAAGTGAAAAGAGGAAGTGAGGAGCTGACCAGGAGTACTGGAGGATAATGTCTGGGTTGATCCTCCTGTTTTTCACTAAAACAGGGATCAGAGTGCTCTTCATCTCAGACCGCTGACGGAACACTGGCTGGATTGATATCTGGGGGAGAGACACACAATAAATTATATAAAGTGATATAAAACAGCGAGAGAGAGCAAAATACCAGAAGACTGAAACAAATCTTTATAAACCTACACTGCTCAAAAAATTAAAGGAACACTTTTTACTCAGAGTACAGGAGGTCAGTATAGTAGCTGTTATTAATATTAACAACAGGTGTACTAGTGGGGCAACAATAAAACAACTCCCATAACAGGAATGGTCTTACAGGTGGAGGTCACTGACATTTTTCCTCTTCTTGTTTTTTCTGACTAGTTTTTTTTTTTACTTGTTTTGCATTTGGCTAGTGTCAGTGTCACTGCTGGTAAAATGAGGTGATACCTGAACCCTGCATAGGGTGCAGAGGTAGTCCAACGCCTCGTGGATGGCACATAATTGCGTGCCAATGCCAGAAGGTTTCCTATCTCCCAGAACAGTTTTAGGAGCATGGAGGAGATTCACAGAAACAGACAGTTACTCTAGTAGAGCTGGACAGTACCATAGAAGGACAGGAGTAGCATCCTGTTTTTGGGTTTGAGCACTGCCAGAGCTACAAAATTACCTCCAGTAGGCCACTGGTCTGAATGACTCTGGCCAACAATCAGAAACAGACTTGATGGAGCTGGCCTGAGAGCATAATGTCCTCTAGTGGATGTTGTGCTCACTGCTTGGCACCATAGAGCCTGATTGGTATTAGCTATAGAATACCAGAATTCAGATCAACCACTTTTCACAGATGAGAGCAGGTTTACCCTGAAAACATGTGACAGAAGTGAAAGAGTCTGGAGAGGCTGAGGAGAATGTTAAGCTGCCTGTAACATCATTCAGCATGACCAGTTTGGTGGTGATACCCTGGGTAGGCATATCAATGGAGGGATGCACAGACCTGTACAGGCTAGGCAGTGGTATCCCGATTGTCATTAGGCATCAGGATAAAATCCATGGACCCATAGTGCAGTGGGTCCTAGGTTTCTCCTGGTGCATGACAATACTCAGTCCCATGTGGTGAGAGTATGCAGGCAGTTCCTGGAATGAAGGAATCCGTACCATTGACAACATTGCCCACGTGCTCGCCTGAAATCCACCTCTGGGACATTTGGAAATTTCACCTAAGACTGTCGATGTGCTCAGTGATGCTTTGCTCTAGATGTGGGAGGAGTCACCCCAGGACACCATCTGTCATCTCATTAAGAGCGCCAAGGTTATCAGGCATGCAATAAAGCATGCAGTTTTTATGGGGGCCATAATGACCATAATGCTGCAATGACGTTCTTGCAAAATGGACTTTGATATTTGGGGTGTCTTTTAATTAATATTGATCAAACATTGCAGCATCCTTTCATTCGTAACACACATTACCTAGTCCATATCATGATTTTTCCCATTGAGACCTCATGTGTTTTCTAAGCGTTCCTTTAATTTTTGTATTTATTCAGGCCAGAGTACCTTTGACCCCCTGATTTAAAAACTTCATTACCTCCAATTTGCCAAGCTTGATTCCCCACTCAGCATCAGTGATGACGGAGAGAAACTTCCTCTGTTCTTCTGCCTCATTATATAAACGACAGAGATTTGCTCCAATCCTCGCCACAGCCTGCAATAATAAAAACACTGTGAGGGATTTCTACTAAATTGATAACTGGTTGACATAAATGATCCCCAACGCTCAAGACTTCAGTAGAAATCTGTTTGAATCTCTTCCTGAGAGTAGAAGGGAAAAAACAAAACAGATGATACGACAAAGTCTGATATTTACAGACCCACTAAGTGATACACAGAAATAATAAAGTCCCTTTCTGTCCATTCTTTCTCTTGAATTTCACTTACTAAAAACATAAAACATTTTTTTTTTTTTAAAGAGATTTTATTGCTTACCAAAATCTTGTCATAGTTTTGCCAGGTGTTGTCAATAACTTTCCACAATATTTTAAAGACTTCTGCTTTGGAGAGGAGTGTACAGAGACCAATAGCTAAATCACAATCAACCACCCTCCAGTTGAACACCTGTAGCCCATAGACAGAAACAGAAATGGTTATTTAAAATATACCAAAAATGCTCTTCATCCACTACAGAATTTTTATGGTTTTATGGACTTGGCTGACTCACCTTGTTCAACAGTGGCACAGCCACAGCATTTAGAGTAGACGTAGTTTTCTTCCTAAGATCGTTCAGGCACAGGTTGTACATCTTAAGCTCTTGTGTGTCATAAAGCTGAGAAGAGATAACAATTATCTTCAGTACAACTGCTTGAGAAACACAACAAGAACTGCTGAGAATATTGTAGTTGTACCTGTAAGCTCAGCTTTGTATCCATGACGTTTGAGGTAACGTGCTGCAGGCAGCTGCCGTACGCGTTGACCAGCACTCTCAGGGCCAATTCCAGCTGACTGCACTCCTGTAACATCTGTAGCATGTTGGCCAGGGGACCGAAGAGAGGCCGCAAGTAGTTTGAACCTGCATAAATGACAAGACATTAGGTCAACATACAAAAACTGTAGTTTGATAAGAAAACAGCGTTTTTTAATTTCAAACTTACCATCTTCAAATGAGCAGTGTGACAGGCAGGAACAGTCTAGTGGGTACAATTTGGTATCTGCAAAAAAAAGGTCATGAGTATAAAAAAGACTATATCAGGTAAAAAATAACACAAGTCAAGTATATTTAAGCATTTTTTGGTAAAACCAAAGGTGACCAAAGGGCTACAGATATTATATCAAAGGCAGCATGAAAAATATGCACTATAAAGGTAATAAGCTCAAATCAATTAGCAAAATTAAATAAATATCAGTGGTAAAAACCAGTGGCATAGACCACTAAAAGTTGCCAAACTTAAATAAATATTTAACAGAAAATAAATCTGAATTTCTTACCTCGAGAAATAGGCAGCAAGCAGTTGGTAATCTCATACTGGACAGGCAGCACTGACACTGGGTCCAGAACAATGCAATCTTCATTAAAGACATCTTGAAAACTCAACTGAGACAGTGAATCGTTTTCTGCCTCCAGAATCAAATCCTGTAACGGTACACAGTTTAAAAAGCATGAAAACATTTGCTTCACTCTGCAGCTTTGTGAAAGAGAAGAATTAAATAAATGCACTTTTATCAAAATTACTCATTATTTCTCACCATCCATTTAAGGGATTCTCAGTTATTACTTTATGAAAGTAATAAGTTATTTGTCTACCAACAAATAAAACATAAAACAAATTAAGAGGCTAGAATATACAACTAATTCCAAGAAGGTGTTAAATATAAGTAAAACCCAAATGCAATAATATTCAAATCTCATAAACCCTGATTTCCTTTAATTCACACAGAAAACATCTGAAATATTTAAACTAAGAAAAAGTACAATTTAATAGAAAATATGAGCTTGTTTTCACTTTGATGGCAGTAATACAAAACAACTTGGTACTAGGCCCAAAACGTCTGTAAGCATTGGCGATCTCAAGAGATCAGCTGCTGGATTTCATGTAGAGGAATGTTGTCTCATTCTTGTCTTATATAGGATCCGATCTGCTCAGCAGTCTGGTTTGTTGTATTTTTAATTTCATGATGTGTCAAATGCAGGCAGGCCAGTTGAGCACCTGCATTCTTCTACTGTGAAGTCATACTGTTGTAAAATCTCCAGTATGGAGTTTAGCAATGTTCCACTGAAGTCCCTCTTACCAATAAGAGCACGTCATTTTATATCTATATCTCTATATAGATTTATAGATAGATCTATATCTATCTCTCTATCTACACACACACACACACACACCTTCCAGCATTAATGGTGCTCTTCTCAGATATGCAAGCTGCCAATTCAATAGCACCTCATTACCATTACAGATGCAGATACAGAACAGTTCCACCTTTTCTCAGTCCATTATAAATGAGCTTTGGCTCAGAGAGGAAGGCAGAGTTTCTGAAACATGTTCACATATGACTTCTCTGCATGACGGAGATTTAACCATTGTGAATGGCAGTGAAATGTGTTCACAGACAATTCTCAAAGTGTTTCTGAAATCATGCAGTGACAGAATCTCCCCTACGCAAATTCTCCAGATTCCAGTTTTTGATCATATTATGTCACAAAGAAGATCAAATGTTCCAAGCATTGAGGGACATTTTTGCAGATTGCTCAACCTCTCCCCATCTTTCCTTCTGACAAGCTCTGCCTAAGAAACTCATTACAAAGAAAATCTTCTTACTGGCCTGTTACTGTTAAACCTTTAGTTACATCCTCCTCCTTTTAAGACATGTTGCTGTCATCAAAATTAAAATGAACTAATATTGTTTTTTTCATCAAGTCGTGAAAATTTTCACTATAAACATCTGAAATGTTTATTGGTTCTACTGATTTACACTAAATGATAGATAGGAAGATACTGACCTTGACGATGAAGCCATAGTTGTCTGATAACTGACACTGTTGATAGACATCCATAGCAATCCGTGTGCATTTGCAAAGCTCCAGACAATCAAGGAGCAGATCTGTAAGTTAATACAAGATAAACCTCATGAATTTGCAAATTTCCAAATTATATGAAAAGATAAGGGGAATAGGACCTTTTATGGTCACTTGGGTTTTAACATTTTGACTCTCCCTTTAAGTTAATTTTGTGATTAGCTGCCCCTCACAAACAGCAGATATCAAAAAGTGAATGTGCCATCTGCTCTCAATGATGTCATACAGAGCCAAGAATGAAAAAAAACTGTTTGAAACTGAGCATTTAGAGCAGGCTGAAGCATGAAGTACCCCTCAGCCTCTGAGTAGATACACATATGATATCAATTTGAACCTCCTACTTTGCTTCATTCTTGAGTTATCACAATTAATAACATAGGTGTCTTTGTCACCTGGCAGGGGAAGCACAAAACTCCACCAGCCTTTGATGGCTGAGGGGTAAAAAAACATCTCTATAAAATATATTTTAACTCTGTTGGCCTGAGGAAAGGCAGCTGCTTTAAAAAGACGAGACAAAGATAAATGGTATCTATATCTTTTTATTTATTTTAAGATAGTGAGGGGAAAAAATCCTGTCAAACTTTAAAATCACGCATGTATTCACTTATTACAGCAAAATATATTTTACAGTAAAGCTATAAATCCAGGACTGAGTCATTTTAGTGCAACTTTCACCTGTATAAAATACTGTTGAACATTTGTGATGCATGCATGGGTTCTTTACCTGAATGACACACAGTGATAGCCTGACAGGCCAGATCATGGATCACTGCTGGCAAATCCATGTCATCAGGAAGCACCATGGGGACATCTGCCTCCAGCATCTGGCATAACATTTTGGCAGCAGTGAACAAAACCTTCCCTGTGCTGCTGTTATAGTGGTGCTCGTACAGCTCACTGAAGACACAGAGAGAAAGCGCAAATATTACTTTTTTTTTTAGGAGACCAAACCAAGAAGGTGGCTCTGTCAGTTTCTACATGCAAACCTCAGGATCTTGAGCGCCTTGTCGACTTTGCCCACTTTCAGAGCTCTTAAGGCCAAGTCGGACCAGAGCTCCTGCTCGGTGCGCTGCAGCTGCCTCCCCAGACGGCGCAAACCAGCTTCTGTGGAGATCGTCTTGGTCTTGCCGTCTGGATCGTTAGCCACAACTGGAGTTGTCATGGCCTTCCCCTTACATAAACGGCGGCTGTGGGTGTTTTCGTAGGCTGTGATGTGATGTTCCTGGATCTGTTTTCGAATGTTTGAATCCTCATAGTTGGAGGGAGTGAAGAAAATATCAAAGTCCTCCTTAAGAAGAGAAAGACAGAAAGGCTGGAGTTCCCCAAAAAAAAAATCAAATAACAGATTTAGTAATGCTGAAAAACGTTTGTTAAATGAAGCTCACCTGCAGGTGGGCGATCGCCTTGAACATGACGAGGTTGTTCTCACACTCTACGCTTTTTAGAGCATCATCTGCAATGAAAACATGAGGACCCGATTCGCTCTTGAATATTCAGGTGCACATTTATTGTGTTTCTTTCCAAAACTCCTCAGATAGAAAACCAGTGTCACATCGGTTTTAAACAATTTTAGCTGACAGAGACTTTTCTGAAACTTCCTTCAGTCAGCCAAAGAGCTGGAGCTGAGAGGAATGAGTGAAGTATATTACTTACGTTTTTGGATTATATGCAGGTATTTCAGAGTCTCCACCATCACCTGAGCAATCACCATCTGGTGTTTCTTGTGCTATCAAAGAGGAAATTCAAATCTAAACTAAATGATCATATGACATCCTCCAATGTTTCCTGCTGCAATCTTAAGGTTTCCGTTATGAGGTTATGCATACGCAAAAGAAATCAAATGTTTACAAAGGAAAGTTTAGCTAGAATGACTTACAGTCTCTTTTTACACTCTTTTAAAATGAAACACTTTAACTGATCCTCAAAAATAAATAAGCATAAAACGCAGTTCCACAAAGGTGATGTCTTCCCTTCTGTACCTCATCAGATATGTGCTCTTTGTCCTCCAGCTGCATCCTGGCCCACGATATTAGACGCTCAATCACGCACTCTGCCTCTGCAGACGACAGCTTCTTCAGGAGAGTCAAGATTTCCTCAGTCTGCAAAGAAACAGAACAAAAAGCGCCATACAAAGAGATCAGCAACACAGAAAAGCACAGTTACTGAGTAACATGCAATTAAAACTCCTGTGAGGATTCACATACCTTGCCTTGGCCTATGAGGAGGATGACATAGAGATAATTTATCTGTGATGTTGGCAGTTTGTACGCCTCAGCTAACGTCAACGAGTCTTCTAAGGACATTGGCAAGTCTTGCTTGAGGATGTATCTAATCAACGTCTGGGGAAAAACCAAGGTTATTTCACAAGTAGCAAGTTGCATGTTACAAAGAGTCGTCCGTACATACCATAATTTGGGTGCTGTTAGACAGGTTGAAGTTGCGGATGCCGTATCCCCTGAGAAGTTTCCTAATCTCCATCAGACGGTAGCTCTCCTTTAACAGCTCCTGTCTTTAAAAAAACAAAAACAAAAATACAAAACGAGATTTTATTCAATGTCTCACATTAAAGGTGCTTGAAGGAGACAATGACATATTCATACTTTGGTCCATCCATCTCTAGGTACTGCTGGACCAGCTTTTCCACCACATTACTCCACGGTACCACAGCCTTCTGCATGATCTCCAGCACGGCATCCACCATCAGCTGGAAGAGAACACAATGATGTGAGATTTTACAGCTCCCCCCGGCTACTAGGCAAAAATTTTAACTCAAATATTTGTGCACATTAATTGTCTCATTGTGTAGCGTGTAACAGTAACAGACACCTACATCAGTGTCAGTCATGCAGCCGACCACGGCCACTGCTTTAGCTTCCCATTCAGTGAAAAGTGTTGTGGTCTGAGAACTGCAGCGTTCCAGCAAATCCTAGTGAGGATTAGGGGGAGAAACACAAACATAATCGAGTATTTGATAAACTAGTCTGAGTTCCTGAATATGTGTGTGAGGCTGCAATGGAGTTTTACCTTGATGTATTGCAGAAGTAGCTCATCAAAAGGAATCTTGTGCTCTCCAGTGTACGGCTTGATGCTGTTTTCCACTGTGGCGGCGATTAGCTCCGGAGCCGGCACTTTGTCCAGCATGAAAAATGCCACACTCCACACAGTCCTCTTTTAAATCATGAAAGAAGATAACAAAGTAAGCATCAACAAAAGACATCCTCTACAAAAATAATGCTCCAGTAGCCAGCCTCAGCAGCTGGGGATCAGATTTCTTGACCCCCCCCCCCCCTTGGCAAAACGCTCTTTGTCTGGCCCCTCATCTAGGACCAGTTTGTCACATGAGATCTTACCAGGGGGCACAAGCCTCCAATAACTGGGACATACAAAACCCTCCAACCACAATAAATGTCCCCTTAGAAAAATATTGCTGACTTAAAACAATACAATGCAGACAAGAAGAAAAAAGTAAAATCCCTAACACAGTCTTCAAATGACATCTAGAAAAAAAAACCCCACACAGGAAGCACAAAGGTGCCATTAGAAGTACACAGAAAAACTTCAGTGACCTTCATAAGGGTAATTACCTTTTTTAAAAATAGTCATCTGTGACCTCAATCTAACCTGTGATACTTGGTTGATGCTTTGGTGTAGTTATTAAAAAAAAAGACAAACCTTTTCAAAGACCGAAAGAGAAAGTGTGCAGTTGTATTTCCGATGGAGGTCCAGCAGCTGACGTAAGCTGGACACCAGGGATTTAAGGCTTTCCACCTCTTCTACACAATTACTGTTATCCTTAAAAAATAACAGAAACAAACAAACAAAAAAACAAACAAACACATTATTAGGAAATGAAACATAACATGATATTAATTAAGCTGCATTTTATTAAAGCCGGTAGATCCTAAAAACAAAACAAAAACCTACAGATTTCATCCATGTCCATAAAGGGGGCAGTCCAAGCACAGCCAGGTCCAACCCATTCTGAGGCCAAGCACCCTGAAAACAAATAACGTGCATTTAGTGCAAGACTTTTGTTAGGCAAGACGCCACCAAAGGCCTATTCTGAGAGAAGGAAATAACTGTGTCCACTTAACAACATAATAAGATGGAGCTGAAATAAGTTTCCCAGTTTATACAACTCATTTACTTTAAAAGGTCTCCAAAGTTGTGGATGATTTCAGAAGCCTGGTTTTATTTAATCATTTCAGATCAATATTATTTTGTCTTTACCTTTTCTGTTAGCTCCAGATTTCTTGCTTTCTGCTCGAGCCACTTAGCCAGGATTCTCTATAGGGACATGGAGGCAGTGCCTTTATTAAATATACCACTATATGTTAGAGACAATAGTATTTAGGAATGCAGGACTGTATCCCACCTGTCCTTGTGGTAACACTCTCCTCACAAAGGGAACAAAAACTGTCCTAAACCACGGACAGAGGTCCTGGGAGGGCAGGTCCTCTGGGATGGCACTGAGGATGGCTTCAAGACTGCTTTCACTGAACTCTGTTGCAATCTGTCCCTTTTACAAAACATCACAACACACCTTAACACCATTCCTGAAACAACACATTTTTAACCACTGTTTTTCATTAACTGGTGGATTTATTGATGTAAAAAACTGACGTATTGAATTTCTTCACGTAAAAATGTGGTGATATAATAATTACCTCATATCTGAGCCAAAGAAGCTGTGCACCCTTCATGTCTCCTTCTCTTAGATGGCTCAGGATGTCTCCGAGATCATCAGTGCTGTTCAGAAACTCAATCCAGGCGATTCCACTGTGGATGGTAAAGTAACAAACTAAAACCACTTAAAATTGTACTTAAAAAAAACAAACCTCAGTATAACAAAATAATGCAGAATTTCCCACTAAGACATTGATTTTACTTGAATTTTTCCACGCTGTGGAGGCTGCAGAAGGTGGCCAGTCTGGCCAAGGCCTCTTGGATCTGTAAAGAGGAGTATCGCGTGGCAGCGTGGTTTAGCATCTTCTCTGCCGTCTCAAACGTCGGCCATGGAGCCTTGAGGCAGTATTCTACCACATACTGCTCATCCTAGACCACGGGAAAAGATAAACTCTATAAATCCTCAGTTGTTACTCAATAACTTGAATTTGTAGGTTTGCTCACTTCCAAAGAAATGAGCAGACTCTCATTTTATGACAGTTTCATTTAATGGATAGAGACAGAATATCCACCAAAAATCCAGGATAAACACATTACAGTATCTGTACAGTATCACTTGTATCTGAAAACCAGTGACGTGCAGTCAGGGGAGGCAGGTGAGGCACATCATGGAAATATAAAATTGAAAAATAAATTAAATGGTTATATTTATTCAGTGATTTGTATTTTAAAGTTCTTTTCCATTTCACGTCACCATTTTTAGATTTTTTTTCAAAATCGCTGAATTTTCACATTTACCGTTCAAATACTAAGAAGAGACGAGCGGTGAGGCAGCAGCCCGCTGAGCCTCACCGAGGATTACGCAATGACTATGCTAACGGTGCTGGCATGCTATGCAGTGAGACCGTATTGCTGTCCCTCTGCATGTCGCTATTAAAATGTCGAACACTTTTACTATATGAACTAAATTTCCATATTTTAGCTGGTGTATATAATGCACAGTGTTTTGTTTTGTTTTTTATCAACAACTGTGTGTATTCTTGTGCTGAGCGATCATAAAACTGCACTAATTGAGGCACGCAGTTCTCCTGCCTCATGGCAGGGGGCGCTGGTGATCCCAGGGATTCTTATTGCGACTCCTCGGCTGCAGAATAATAGAATTAGTAACACTGTCACTAATTCTCTATTATTCTGCAGCTGTCACTGTGACAGCAGTAAACAGTTAGCA